>JAVJAQ010001645.1:431083-668583 GCA_032362365.1 Zygogramma bicolorata | reverse complement strand
AGCCAAAAAAATAATTCAAAAAACTTAATTCTCTCCAAAAAAGTACCTAATTTCCTGATTATCATTACAGCGATGGCAGGTTTGGTTATTAATTGAATAAATTTCGGCGAAATATCAATCGAAACTGAAGACAGACTTGTCAAGAGTTCTGTGATTTAACCATTTTCTCAATGAAATGCTCAAGAAGTTATTTTCTCCGAAACGAGATTTTGGAATCAAATATTATTCTGGTGAGTAAGATTTTTCCAACGAATAGCTCTCTCTGTATGCTATAATATAGTTGATTCAATTTTCCCATGCTTGGTATACGATTTGAGCAACAAAAAGTGATTTTTACGTGACCCACTGCCCGTCGTGCCATCTAGGCAGGGAAGTATCTGTTTTAGATGGACTATTTCTTCCTTTTTGTGATCAAACATCTTTGAATGATATTCACATATCCAACAACAGAGAGTGTGAAGTGGAGAATGACAAAAAATAATCTTCATTTTACGAACATACCCAAGGTCCTTATTATATTTATGAAGACCTGGAGTACAATTCTTGAGTAGAGCGGCGATATGAACTAGAGGGGTTGAATTGGCACACACACATGTTTTCCTCTCAAAAATTAAGTCTCAGCACAAAATGAAATGTATCGTTCAATTATTCACCTTTCAGTTAGGAGTCTTTCCTAGCACAATGAAACATTGTGGTTCATGAACGTGGTTGAGAAACGAAAACAGGTCATAATTTTTGGCAGGTAAGCTTGGTTCGCTAACTGACGCACGGCAAAGTCGACAGCAAAGAAAAATTAAATGTTGAATTTATCGAGTCCGAAACCACAAAATTCCGATTATATGGAATAATGTATGCCAGGGCGCAAATAAATTGGACCCATCCAAACGTCGCCAACATATTCATAACAGATAATGAGTGATGTAAACAGATTTGTGTTTCATAATTTACATGTACAGGAGAGGTAAATTAAAGTTCGCACGAAATGAATAATATTGCAGCGAATTAATTTTTGAGTACACTGTGAATAATTTGTCGAAGTTAACTATATCATCATTAATAACAAGTCAAAATCAATACCACGCGTTCCAACGATAATTTGGAAATATCAAAAGCCCCAGAGGCTGGTAGATACAGAATTTTTAAATATTTTCAAGGGAACAAACTTACAGACGTAAAAAGCCCACCCCCCCTCTGAACTATTCAAAAGGGACAATATTCCAAGGTCGGACAAAGTTTACACAAAAAGGAATCAACTGCAGTAGTTTTTGGTGAAAGAATCAATTGTGTGGCACTCCTCGTCTAGAGGGCACTATCAGTTTTTATTCAAATGTGAACGGCAATCTCGTGATATATCTCGTTTGACGGATTTTGATTTTCAATCCGACACTTCCTTATATCTGAGCATTGGACTAGCGGTTCTTCAGTTATTATCGAATAATCTATCGAAGGAAATTTTATCGAACGGCAACGGATCATTTGTGTCACTCACTACTGATTGAGTGCAAGTTTTATAGGTTCAGTCCAAATGTGTATTGCATGCAAATTCTATCAGTTATTGTTTCCGTCACGTGGAATTCAAAATCAACCTTCAAAACTGGCCCAAACGTTCAAATTATTGCATTCGCCCAAGTAGATATGGCGGCGTTATAGCTTTCTCTCCGGAAGAAAACCCCGAATAATTTCGAAACGAATGAACTTATTGAAAATTTCTGAAACCAAAATGTACAGTCATTGAAATTTCTACCCTGATATTTTCGAGAAGTATTTTATCATCTATCTGTGACAGACACATGATTCCAAAGTTCCTATCAGGTGAAATATACTTCAGAAATTCCGAATTATTTCAACGATGCATTTGGTATGAGCTGCTCATCTCAAAATCACTAGGAAATATAGCAACATGTTCATTGAAGGATTGACCTGTATTGATATTGAAATCTTTGAATGCCTAACCTCAACTTCCAGAAGAAATGCATGTGCTAGCCACATATAATACCATATCCTCAGGAGCAGCATGGTTAGTTGCGTACCCATTGAGAGATCAAACCCAGGACCTCTCGGTCATGAGGGGAAGGCATCCATAACTCGAGCGAACGTCTTCATTTTTGAAGGATTTTAGTGCCTGATAAATTATATTGAACGTTGTGTCAGAGTTGGCCAAAAAAAATATTAAATCAAGTTGATATGATACTACTTGTAGAAGTTGAGGGGCATGTGGAGCCTTGAAATAATGAAAGAAGGTTCAATTCTATTGCCACATACTTTATACACTGATAAATATGTGAATTTCGGAAGATTATGTAACCCAGTAGTTTGATTTGATAAGGTATATAGACGCAATAAACGATGACATCATCCACTTGCTTTGGCATGGTTAAATAAGATTGTTGAGGAAACTATCCTATGGCCAGGTTTACTACGACCTTTTCGGATCTATCGTGCTAATTTTTTGCTTATCAGAGCTCGCATTAGAGCTCATTGTCTAGCTCTAGCTTGATCTCTTTGATGAAACTCCATAGCCTTAACTAAGATGCCTAGAAACCCTGGTGTATTTACTTATACCTGTGAAAGTTTGGGATAAAAGTGGCGAAATCTGGATTACTTGATTTCAGGTCGGTAATTGAGCTTTTGGAGGTTTCCGTACAATACGTACAGATGTCGCCAACATGCTCTTGTCAGTGGGTGGACAATGAGTTACCAGTAACAACGTTTCGATATTTGAAAGCAATGAAATCAAGTAATAAACACGATAAAAACATCGTACACATCAAAATTTCAAAGTGACATGACATTACAATCAACTTGAAACTTGTCATCAAATTTGAAAAATGAGAACATACCGCCATCTACCGAAAAAATAGGGGAAACCTTCAAAAGCGTCGATTGTTTTTTTCGCCACAAAAATCTAAACAAAATCTAATCAGTGGAGTCACCAGGGTTTTAGGCATCTTAGCCTTAACACTAACTTCTTCGTATAGCTTATTATAGCCTCTGGTTCCTCTTGCCCACATCTGTGTGTCTTAGCCTCGCCAACAAATGTAGGGAGGTTTGTTCCTGTTTCTGACAAAACCTGCATTGAGTTTCTGTTTCTTCTGCCAGGCCCATATTGAACCTAATGTTTCTGGTGGCGGCTACGCCCCGTTAGTGGACTCACCATTCCCCCAACAATAGGCGTGTTCAGGTAATACCACTGTTCATATATAAAATAGGATAGTTATCAAATGCATGTGTAAAATGCATTTGAAGCGTTTTTGTAACGCCATCTACATAATCTATGGCCAATATTTCCGTTTGATTGACAATGTTAGGGCTGGTACTTTACGACCTGATTAACAAGTGGTTAAAATAATCGGTGGAGTGTGTTCTCACTGTAGCAATTGAAAGTATGTGGTGTCTATTCTCAGTACCGATTACTATTTTAACGGACTGTTAATCATGTCGTTAAGTACCAGCCCTTAGTCTACCATATGGAAATATCACATGAAGGGATGAATACTACGATACTATTCTGAAGCCGCATTGACTTTCTTTCGATACATTATTCAAACTGGCAGACAGATCTATGCACCTATTTTTTCCTTCTGAGTAGGAAACTATGTCGTGCATTGTCAAGTAGATAGAAATGTCGACATTATACCATAGATGGCGTAACAAAAACGCTTTAAATACTCTTTACACAGACATTGACATAACTATATCTTTCTGAACAATGGTACGACAAAGAAGGTGCAGATAAGATGCCTAGAAACCCTGGTGTGTTTACTTATACCTGTGAAAGTTTGGGATAAAATTGGCGAAATCTGGATTGCTTGATTTTTGGTGGATGATTTAGGTTTTGGAGGCCTTGCAGTCGGGTTTTTCCGCAACCTGAATTATAATCGAATACCAGTGAAATCTTTTCAATGTAAAACAAAGAAATCAATAAATAAACACGATAAAAACATCGTACACATTACACAAATTTCAAAGTGACAATACAATGTGACTTGACACTTGACATCAAATTTGAAAAATGGGAACATAACGCCTCTACCGAAAAAAATAGGGTAAACCTCCAAAAGGGTTGATTGTTTTATTCGCCACAAAAATCTGAACAAAAGCTAATCCGTGTAATCACCAGGGTGTCTAGGCATCTACGGTGCAGACTTCTGTTTGTCAGTTTGACTGAGATGTTGGCATGAAGCGAATGAAGCTACAAAATGATGTTAACCAAGATGTTACCCATGGTGGTTTTACAGAGGAAATGAAAATTTCTCCACCTTCTGGAAATATCTTCTTAATATGTGTCACAATGTTTGTCCTCAATGGACTCCTAAACCACTTAACCGATTATAATAAAATTCGCACACCATGTGCAGTTCGATCCAACTTGAGAGATAGGATAGTTTAAATCTCAAATTATAGTCGCAATTTTAATTTATTGCTAATTATTTGTCTGTTATTATTTGACAGTCACAATTATCTGTTAACTCCAAATGATTCTAACAGATGTCGATACCTTTCGACTGGGTTGAGTAAGTAATCAATAGATGGCGCTGCTGAGCCCATCAGTTGGCAGAACAAATTGAATCAAGAAATCCAGCTCAAAGAATCAGGACAGCAGAAGGTCATGCACAACCACAAATGGTTTAGATTTGGAAAATCCATGTTTCTCTCATGGGCAACTATATGTTGCGTGTTCACGTGTTGGGAGACCGTCAAATCTATTTGTGTTAGCTAAAGACAGGTTAACCAAAAACATTGTGCACCGATTGGTGTTAAATTAAATTGAAATTGGTAGTATTTATAATTAAAAAAAATAGATATTGATGTTTAAAAGTTTAAGACTGTCTGCCTTGCCTACCTCATTCATGAGTTTAAGCGTCACATGTTATTTACTGTATTATACTGTAATATACTTATATTTGTTATAAAATTAAATGGAAATAATAAATCTGATAAATTTTTATTTTGTACCTATTGATTTCTGCTTAATATCAAGTGTAAGAACATTTTAATTAATTGTGTTCAACGTACTTCCCCTTCAAATCTCAATCCAGTGAATTTGTATACCAACATCAACATTTTCGTCTTTGGTCGTAAATAATTTCATTGTACTAAAGGGTTATAGTAGTAGAAAGTCAAATAAGGAGATCACCATATTCTTTTACAAATACTATCTGTGTGAAAAAGCATAGTGGACTCCGTGACTGATGTTCTCTTATTGTTCCTCTTAGATTGTTTACTATAATGTAATATAACAAAAACTTTAGCCACAGCAACGCGTGGCCGGGTCAGCTAGTATATATATATATATATATATATATATATATATATATATATATATATATATATATATATATATATATATATATATATACACACATGTATGTAGTGAAATGGATAGCAGGGTCTCTCAGTCAGTCCAAATGAAAAGTCTCTGTTTTACTTCGCCAAGCTTTCGCTTCTATTGTGAAGCTTCTTCAGGGCCTATAATTTATTGTTTTTATTTCTTTTTTGATCAACATTGTCAACTATACTTACAGTAAAAATGGTGTAAAAATATTGAATTGAACATAAATTGATAAAAAAATATGTATACATGTTTGTAAAATTGTTTTTGACAAATGTCATACCTTCACATAGTCATTTTCACGTCTATGATGATTTGATCATTAATTCTACAGAGATGTTTTGATTGAGAATATTGTAATTATTACGTTTCTGCTATAGTTCCAGTAAGTTACTGTATATGTTGCTAAGGTTATCAATGTCATTTCTTTATTCTTACAATTTGAAGATTTATTCATTTCGACTATTTCAAGTATAATGCGTTTGGAAATATTTTTTTCTGTACGTACAATTTTGGTATTGGGGTAATTTGGTTTATGTCCTGTTTCTATAGAGTGTTGTGCTAATGCACATGATTTCTTATTGAGTTTTATATCACTTTTATGAGATGTTATTCTATCATTGAGAATTCTAAATGTTGTTCCAATATAATTTAGGTCACAATTGCTACAAGGAATGTTATAAATTACATTCGACTTTTTTGTAGTGTCAGTTTTATTTTTCAATTTAGTATTCAAGTGCTTTATAGTTTTGATATTGTTTTGGCATATTTTGATATTTTGTTCATTATGGAAAAGTTTTATGATATTTGAAGATAAATTTCCAAGTTTAGGTATAGACTCATAAGAAAAAGTAATAGGTGAATTGTCATTACAGTATTGAAAATTATTTTATTAAGAAGTTTTAGGATAAGAGTTTTGGATTAATATGTCTCTGAGGAGTCTGAGATTTTTTTGTTTGAGAGAAGGGTGAACTAATTTTTCTATTCTTTTCTTTAAACAGATTATCAAATTGATTTTCATTGTTTTTTTATGAAAAGAGCAATAATTGATATTTCTTCCTGAGTTAGTATGAAGGTACCTATAACATTTGTCAAAAACAATTTTACAAACATGTATACATATTTTTTATCAATTTATGTTTAATTCAATATTTTCACACCATTTTTACTGTGAAGGAGCTTCAAAATAGAAGCGAAAGCTTGGCGAAGTAAAACATAGACTTTTCATTTGGACTGACTGAGAGACCCCGCTATCCATTTCATTGTACATTTCTCCAGTCGCTATTTATAATCCACTTTATATACACTTTATATATATATATATATATATATATATATATATATATCAAACTCGCTTAGCCATCTATAATTTTTCCGTTTCTCTAAATCAATGTAATACACGAAAGTTAATAATGAAAATATCCAATCCGCTTTTTTCAGCAGATTAGGTATTTTTCCATAATTCGCATTCGACATCGAACGTCAATCACACACCGACTGACTGACTGGCATGACGACGATGAATTTTCAATGATGGTGCGCCATAATTATTAAACGATACGCGACTCGACTTTCCAGTTGACGTTTCTCATTATTATCGCTAACCGGCTAAATGGGTTTCCGATGGATTGCGCGGAGAAATACTCAAGTCCAGCCTAATAATCTTCTATTTTTGCATAATGGAGGGTTATACGTAGGCGAAATTCGATAAGAGGTTTCCCAACTTTGCGAACGTCGTAATTTGCTTTCGATGCGGAGAAAAACTTTTTGAAGATCTGCTTCTTGTGACTGATTATGAAATAGTATACTATGCAACGATCGTGTAATAACCATTACATGAGAGTTGCATACGCTATTTTATCGACACCCAATGAATAATGAAGAACTAAAAATATTATATTATTATTCTATAATTCTACAAAATTATAATTAATGGTATAACCACGGAAAATACAACAATGAGAAATGAAAAAAAAAAAAAATGATAAAAATCTTTGCCGAGGTCAGGAATTGAACCCGGACGTTTCTGATCACTGCCGGCGCCAATGACCACTCGGCCATGAGAGCTCATTTGATTCGGTCGAAAATAAAAACATATGTGTTGCATATGTCAAATGAAAAATATAATCGATAGAAGTATTAGTGTCTGTGTGATTAACAATGGAATGAAATTATAGCGGCATTCAGACAAATCATAAGAATTTGAGAAAAATTAACTTCTTCGAGCGGGATTCGAACCCACGACAGTACCATATGATAATGAATGTGTATCCTTCCCAACTAACACCTCTGTCAGTCGAAAACCGCCGAAGGTTCTCGATTGAATAATAACAACTAACAATAGAATTTGAGATAAATGACTTCCGAAATTTGCGATGGAGAACTCAGGGTCTTTGATAGCTCAGTGGCAGAGCATCCGTCTAGAAAACGGAAGGTCGTGGGTTCGAATCCCGCTCGAAGAAGTTAATTTTTCTCAAATTCTTATGATTTGTCTGAATGCCGCTATAATTTCATTCCATTGAAAAATAAATTCCTTTCGATTGTATTTTTTTCTTGTCTGAGGCATCTGTGGAGGAGTCGCTGGTAATTCTTCTATATCACTGCTATAAGACATTTTCATACGATTATCGAAAATTGACTAAATTCTTCAAAAATTTAATACCTACTGATTTTGACTTGACAAACGTCAAAATGCAAAGCTTGCACATCATGCTTGATTGAAAGATAATGGGTTTCTATTGGTTAAAAATCTGTATCGTAATGAAAATCTGTATCGTAATGGATTTCATTATAAAACGGGTTGTGAGCATATAAGTTTATTATTAGAGTATGGGTGTAGATAATAGTTATTTATGTACCAATGATGATGATATTAATGCTCAAGGACAATAAATTGCAAGGTCCAACAATAGCTTGTTCGAGTTGCAACAACTCGCACAAGGAATAATACCCGAAAGGACAATTTTCAATATTCCAATTGTGAGAGGAGTATTTTTAAAAGTCAGTTTCTCAAACGGAGGGCTTACTGTCGTTAAGTTGATATTGTAGTCTTCCTGGTCTAGCCGTGAGGGGGTAGATTAGCTAAATTGATGGAGATATGTTTTTAATTTCTTGATGAAGACTCCAGCAAGAGAATAGAAACGTCGAACATTTCAACAACTCGCACACGGATTAATACTGGAAAGGACTATTTTCAATATGCCTGAGATGATTAAACATGTTGTGGCAGGAAATGCTTATAAATCTTGAATCAGCTTTCAGGCATCATGTTTCAAATAACGTCGTTGTACCTACTTCGATGGCAAAGATGTGAAGCTACTTGGTACACATTGCCTCGGGTATCGTATATGAATGAACATAATATTGTTACGAATCTCCCAGCGCTCTTCTAGCGCCGACCCTGACGAGATCGTAAACGCAGATGAGGGCTCGCGTCGTAGCGAACGTCATTTTCCACTTTTCCAGGAACCAGTAAACGGCGTGTGGAGAATTCGCGAAGATTCTCCATAGGCCTACGCAGGTATATATAAGGGAGAGATTTCATCGCGGGCAGAGTTAGTTATTGGGAAGTTTTTATTCAGAGCTAAGTGGAGCGAGTTTAGTGGAGCTAAGTGGAGCGAGTTTAGTGGAGCTAAGTGGAGAGAGTTTTGTTATTGCTAAGTGCAAGTAGTCGAAGTGTAGAATTTGTATAACAGAGAGTTTGTATTAGAGAGAGTTTATCAAAGTGTTTAGTACAGAGCGTTGGATAGTGAGCGGATCAGTTTTAGTTATTGTATTGTATTGTGATAGAAAGTTGTAAAAAAAGTATTGAAGTGTTGATTGGAGTTTTAATCATTGAACCCCAAGGATATATCGTAACAATATTTTACCGATAGTGTTTAGAAGAGCCTACAAGAAAACACTGCCCAATACGAAGATTGGAGAAATCAAATTGACTGATATTGAAGTTTCTGAGTTGAGTAACAGATTATAAAAGTATTTATATTATAGTGAATACTGAAACCGAAAGAAAATCTATTGAAACACCTCAGTCATTAGATTTCAAAGTTTGCTATAGCATACATTCCGAATTAAAATTAACATCAACTAGTGACGTTATTTGTCAATGTCGACATTATGACCAATCACATGTCTCAGTTCATTATATGGCGATAGGAACAGGGCATCGTTACTATCACCCTCTTTTTGAACTCTGATTTTAGACATTCATATATTTCCTACTTTTGCAGTTATTCCAAAACTGATTTCACTATCGTACCTCTAAAACAGGCGCGTATATAAGGGGGTAATTACCCCCCACGATCGAAATAATTTCAGTGTTTCGATCAAAATTAACAATAAAATTAATATCATTCACCGCGTTACTATCTAAATCTATTTTATTTTAATAATTTTTGGTAGTGATAAGTTTACGCCCATCGACCACTGAAACTTGTATTATCGATGTCGACGATGCTACAGAGATTCTCGCCATACATTATTTCCGGGGCGAAGTTAGGGTAGGGGGCAGACCGATCTGTATAAAAAAAGTGAGCAAAATTAGTCGTAAGTTTACGACTGAGAACATTGGGAAAGCAAAGATTTCAGGAGAATAATCCGACGCTCGCTTATTGTCAGTCGCCTACATCGTGGCGTTCACCCGCTACAACCCTCGAAATATGTATAAAAAAAACAACAACGAAGAAAAACCAGTTTACAGTATAGTATAACTACTGCTCTTCGGGCTTGAAGGCCGTCGTATTTTGGAATTTCTTCCTGACGTTTCGCTAGCGCGAGTGGCCAGCTTCTTCAGAGGCTTATTCATCTCCGATGACTAAACAGTTCGATTTCTCAAGGCGTATTTTAACAGAAAGGAAGAAACGTTGACTCTAAACAGAATTTGGAATCCGATTCTAAAGAAATCAAGAATAACTAATGAAATCACAGCAGGTAGTGCGGCAACTAATAATGATGATTATTCCCCGAACCCGACAGAAGTAATTAACACTCCAGACTACCTGCATCAATATAAATACGCCTTGAGAAATCGAACTGTTTAGTCATCGGAGATGAATAAGCCTCTGAAGAAGCTGGCCACTCGCGCTAGCGAAACGTCAGGAAGAAATTCCAAAATACGACGGCCTTCAAGCCCGAAGAGCAGTAGTTATACTAATAACCTCGGCCGCGAAAGCCTCAACCATTTTGTCAACCAGTTTACAACTGACAGTGGGGCAGATCTCACCATTAGCCTTTTAATGACACAAATTTCGCAGGCCAGCCTTATTCAATGGGGCGGAAGGGCGCTGGGCCCACCTGTTTCGGAAGAATTTTTGAGTAATTTTTTATGATAAGCTAACATTTCAAAATTTAGGGGCAAGTAATCTATTATGCATAAATCGAGAATCTATTACCGTCAGTCACGTACCACGAGGCAAAAAGAAACTGGGCCCTTGAAAAGGTGCAAAAATATTCAGGTATACTTCAACATTATAAGTTTATGCTCAAAAAATTCACACGACGTTAGTTGTATCACCTTCATCAAGTACCTGTCACCTATAATCATGTAAAGTGTGGCAAAGGCCCGATAAAAATTGAAAACATGTGTCATTTCAGTGGAAATGCGCTTCAAGCATTGTATATATGTATAAAGGGTGTCCTGAAATTACATAGATACACTTCAAGTACAGGAAGAGTTGAGAAAGTTCATACACAAACATGTGTCCAGAAATACTTCCTTAGGGAGCTATAGCCATTTAAGGGCGTGCCCAAGATGAAGGCCCAACTTGTTAATTCTACCTAAATGAGCTACAGCCATTTGAATGTGCAACTTTCGGGATGGTTTTAATCTGAAATCTCAGAAACGGTATTTTACAAAAAAATCAAATAACTAGTTGATAATCCTTTTTATCATGGATGAAAAGTATCAACATTCCTTTCAAGATTCTATTCAGGGGTGGGTCAAACCCCAACTTTTTTCGCATGTATTTTTTTTGAGGTTTCGATCTCAGATTATTGAATTCTACAGTTTTCTACACAAAAATGTATTCTTGTTCAATTTGGATAGGGTGAATCACTTTCATGTAAAATCGATTCGAAAAAGATCTCGCACGAATAAAACCAAAATAATGCTTGATTAAATCATCAGAAGTAACGATATCGAATGAAAAATAAAATTGATAACAACTGAATAGCGCTCACAACAAAAAACTGAAGCGTACATTTATACCACAAATTTCCCAGATTATAATTTCATTAATATCCAAAACCGTTGGAAGTTAAAAAAAATATCTAAATTTGAACTTTATCACCCTCATTAGCAACATTTTGTTTGAGCAATTTGTGTCAAATTGTTGTATTTTGAAGTGAGGAATCTGCCATATCTATATGTTATGACACTATATGGTAAAACACGATTAAATTTCTGTGGAAATTTAATGTGGAGAATGAAGTACAGTGATACAGATAGTTATTATTTTGTGACGGTAAACTTAGATGTCGGCAACAGGGTCGTACTGGAGTTCCAATTTGGTTTGGGAAAAAAACGAATCATGAACTGAAACACCTATATTTATTCTTGAAATGCAAAGTCAAAAAATATAAATGAAAATCACAGCTAGAGAGACACCAATGCTTTTGACTAATAACTATTATAGTCATTCAAAAAATACATCTATACTATTCATGATTAGTGCGCGACGCTGCATTTGTTGACTGACAACATTTCACCGATACATGAGATGACTGACACTTGAATTGATCGATCCAGCAGAGTCCACTCCAGGTATGTTTCGAAGTGTCAGTCGTCAAATTACTGTATTGAAAAATTTAGGGCCGATGTTTCAATAATTGTCATATTATATCTGCACTTTGCAAATGCAAGCAACTTGTCAGTTCAGCTACCAAGTGAGCTTTATCCATACAATAAACAGCTGAGAAAGGTGTTTTTATATTCACGTACTCATGTTGTACCTAAATGTTTGATTGTCAGTCACAAACATATGATTTTTATGATAAAAATGTAGCCAAGCTTTATAGAGCGCTATCCCAGGAACTTGTTTTTACGAACGGCAATATTTGCACCCCTTGTTTGATGACTGTTGATTGCATTTTTCAATTGGACAGTTGGAATTGAACATTATTGTGAAGGAATCAGTCGTAAGCTTATCATAAAAAATAACTTAGAAATTCTTCCGAAACAGGTGGACCGAGCGCCCTTCCGCCCCATTGAATAAGGCTGGCCTGCGAAATTTCTGTCATTAAAATGCTAATGGTAAGATCTGCCCCACTGTCAGTTGTAAACTGGTTTTTCTTTGTTGTTGTTTTTTTTTATACATATTTCTAGGGTTGTAGCGGGTGAACGCCACGATGTAGGCGACTGACAATAAGCGAGCGTCGGATTATTTTCCTGAAATCTTTGCTTTCCCAATGTTCTCAGTCGTAGACTTACGACAAATTTTGCTCACTTTTTTTATACAGATCGGTCAGCCCCCTACCCTAACTTCGCCCCGGAAATCATGTATGGCGAGAATCTCTGTAGCATCGTCGACATCGATAATACAAGTTTCAGTGGTCGATGGGCGTAAACTTATCACTACCAAAAATAGTGACACGGGCTCTTGGTCTATATATTTCTACCTAAAGAGAAAAAATTTCGCCTGCGACGCCTTTCCATTATCCTCCCCCCTCCCATGGAGCAAAGCTGTATACGCGCCTGTTCTGAAGTAAATAAGTTTAAATTAATACAATAGAAAAATAATGGTGATATCCCTATTTTAATGATATTTCATTGGGAATACATATTTATTTACCATATTTTTGAAACAACTCCCATTTCGGAGCCGAAACGTAGACAAGTAAATCAGTCCAGACGCGGATCAACCGGAAGTTCCAGCCAGCACATTTCTAACCGCGGAAGCCTAGCCGATCAAATATATATATATATATATATATATATATATATATATATATATATATATAAATAAATAATCTTAAAGAAGTGAGAAATAATATCATAAAATGAACGTAGTGATAGGGGAGGAATTCGGACACTAATTGAAGTGAGCGAAAAACGTGGTCTCAAAGATAATAAAAAATTCCTCCAAGTTTGCAGGGAAGTCAGAGTTCATGATGCATGTAATGTAATGTAACGTTGAAGCCTCAGTTCGTCGAGGAGGGGATTCAGCTTCCCAACCACAGGTTTCATCCACGAGATCATCAACCGAAATAGCTCGTACCTTAAAAGGGATATGCTTTTTGTGTGGTGATGCTATCACCGAAGAATTTATCCAGCTAGAAAGCAAACTACCCTTGGACAGAAGGAATATGGTCCATACAGTTGAGAAGTTGGGCATGAGGCAAACTGTTTTAGATGCAGCTTATCACCTAGATGACGATTGGGGAAGAGCCATTGTGGAACGCCTCCTCACCATTGACGACCTGGTTGCTGCAGACGGGACGTACCACAGATTCTATAGGAGGCTGTTCAAAGTACTTCCTACTGGGAATAAAAGAGGGTATGGTCCAGCCTATAAAACTGAACAAGCGATGGGGTGTGTGTACGAGTACCTATTTGAAAGCAGTGATGAATGCCAGTTTTCTTTGTCACACCTTCTGCAGCAAATTAAAAGTTTATTGTATCCCTGATGTCAGAACAGCAAAAACCTATCTCAAAAAACGTTTTGGTGATGATATTGTCATAGTGGAAATGGGCTCCAACAAAGGGTCAGTCGTCTGCTTCAAAAACACCGGCCATAGAATTTTGTATGATCATTGGTACATGGAACAAAAAGGTGATGCGCATCAAGAGTAAATGCAAGAAAGGGTGCTCTGGAGGCTGCTCGTGTAGGAAGGCAGGTCTGCATTGCTCGGTCCTGTGCCAATCATGCGGAGGACAAACGTGCAATAACATCCCGGATGTAGAGATAAGATGCTCAGACGACGAGAACGATCCAGCAACAGACTGGGCTCCTCTGCCAGCGTCCATCGAAACACCATCTTCATGCGATCCCAAACCCGGGCCCTCTAAAATAAAGAGAAAGCCATAATTTGGCAACCAAATCTCAATTAACTTCACGGTAATATTGGTTTTCTTTTTTTGTGAATATGATTTTTGTAAACTCCTTATTAATAAAACTATACAAACACGTAAGAACAGTTCATTTGCAATTCCACTAGATATAATTTGTCCATTTAAACTATAAAAAGACGCGAGAACGGTTTATATGTAATTCCCCTAAAAACCCACTTTTGACTGTTTTTGGTTATCTGCCGTTTTTGAGAGAACTGCTAAGCTCATATGTACAATTTTGGTCTCAAATGAAAGCTACTAACATTTTCAACAACTTCATTTCCCATAACATGTGTGTGGGTTTAGTATTTTTCAAGATATTCTATAAAATGAAGGTTAATTTCGAAAATGATTCAGTTTTCAGGAAAAATACCTTTTTTTCAAGGCCCGTATCTTGAGAACCGCTGGTTGTACGGAGCTGGATTTGGTCTCAAATTATAGCAAATTTACTGTTCTCTAAAGTTGTATAGAGTTTCTAAACCGGTCAGACCCCTCTTTCACTGAGATATTGAGCAAAATCTGAAAATAGTCAAAAACATTCAAGGTTTTTTGGGCAAACCGCCGCTCGCACAGCACTTTGAAAATTGCAAATCTGGATTTTCAATGTCGGCTTAGGTACAAACAACATATAAAAAATTCGTAATGACCTAACCTTTTGCAAGCACGACCCCCTTCTCATGTTTAACTTGGCTGGACCATGGAAGAAAGTAACCATAAAATATAAGGAACTTATGTTTTCAAACATCAGCTTTAGTAGAGCATCCACATGAAATCAATATATTGCTGGCTGATGAGGGATGGAAATGCTAATTTCCCTGCAAAGCGGGTTTATCTGGGTTCTGCAAACATATTGCAACCCTTATAATCCTTATATTATTTTAATAAGTAGGTAATGTCATGTCCTAAATATTATGTAATATTTCCAGTTAATAAAGCTGTATCAATACTAGTCTCGTTAAAAAAAAACTTTCTTTTTCTTCTCAAACAGGGTACAAAATTACTTCACCTTTTTCTTGACTTTTCTATCAACAACCTTTTTCCAACTTTTTTCTATGATCGATTACCGAAAAATTGACAGCTGATTCTTATACAGAATGTTCAATAAAGAGGCAGGTACCTGTAAAATAAAGTAAAAAGTAAGAAGTTAAAAATGATTTTCATAAAATTTTTGCATGTAATTAGCTTCTTGTGCTAAATAAAGGATCGATATATCTGATTTTATAAAACATGTCACCGGTTAGTGTTTCAACAAATGCTTTTTTTACTATTCAAATAAATCATGAAAAAAACCTGATTTTTGTTTTTCTACAAAACCTTTTTCTGTACTTATACATTGTATAATTCATTACTGATTATTTTGAAGAAAGCTTATAGAACATAAGGTTTCTTCAAAAGAAAAAGCTGAAGAAATAGGTTGGGTACTCCACTTCCAACGCACCAAACTTGTTTTTCGAAGAGTTGAAGCATTGGATGCCAATAAATCAGTGGAAGGAATCATTGATTTATAGAGATCAACAACTCTAATGCTGAACTGATATCACTCCACTAACTATCCAATTCGTTAACAAGGTTATCTATTTCAGAAGAAAATTGATAATATCAAGTGATATAAGTTTGGTGTTAGGGTAACTGATCTCATACCAAACAACCGATTGCACCGACTTTTTCTTATGAGCATTAAGCTAATGGGCCATTAGAGGGCATTTATCCACGACTATTGTATAATGTACCCATTATACGTATGTTTGATCGACCTAAATGATACTCATCATTCACTAGTGAATAATGAGTCATTATTCACTGCTGTCAAATACTTCCTTGATTTACCTGTATATTATATTATTCTGCTACAAACAATCGGTTTTTTGAATTTTATCGTGTGAACCACCAAATATTTTCAATTAAGTCCTGACCTACATATAAAAAGAAGGAAAGAATCATCTACACTGAGCTTTCAGCGATTATGAAATTGCGTGTTATAAGTTTGACTCGAACCTGTCAACAGTATTGTATGCAATATTTGTTAGAATAAAATAATAGTGTTTCTTAAAATATGTGTGTAATGTAACAAAATTTTCCAACATATATACTTCAATGTTCTTTTTTATCAGCCGTGGTTAAAGTATAGTATTCTACTCGCATATAATGGCTCGTGACAGTAAACTCCACCTCGTGAATAATAGCCATCATTATACCCTCGTCGAATAATGTACTATTAAAGCACTGCAGCGATTGAATCATAGTTTAAGAGATTATTCAACACCCATAATGAACCTTCACTTATCTCAAAGAGTCCCTTTGTTAATGGTCTCATAAGAAAAAGTCGGCTGTAAACTAGTGATGTGAGGGCATTGTAACGTTCATATTCGATTTTGAATTTCGCGCCTGTTTTTCGATTGTATTAGACTGGCAATGAATTTGGTGTTGCTACGATTGAATTATTCATATCAATTTATTCAACGACAGCTGTCTTTTGAAAGTGAAAGCTTTTTTGTCTTTTGGTATGAATATTTCAAATAATCTCCTGATCAAGAACTGTATGAAACAAATCAGTAATTATAATATACGATATTTTTCGAAAAATGGCAGAATATAATTTTACAGAGCGCTATCGAAAGTTGGTGGCATCTTTAAATAGTTGTTCCTGAAGGGAACGGTTCTTTGCCATAACAAACAATTATAAAGATGTATGCATAAGTTTTGATGAATTTTTTTTAACTATTATAAAATGAATTTATTTTTATTCATAATAAAACTTCAACTTTTTTATTTTAAAAATTAAAAAAAAATATATTTTCGAGTTAAATTGATTTTAGGCACGCGAAACTTGATCCTCACAATAAATGAAAGTATACTACATATCAAAACCTGTTATTGATCAAATTACCGATCTATGGGGAGAAACTTAGATAATATAACGATATTTAAGAATATTTGGGAATTCCATGATAATTTGGCTGAGAATACCTATTTTCTTCTGCGAAACGCGCGAATGCGAGGAATATCATCAGTTCGGTGTTAGGGTAATTGATCTCTACAACAAGTTTGAGGTGTAAATCAAAATTTTGTCTGGCCTCTGATGACATTGTATGTCTGTAGCTATTTTTTGATTTTGAGGCATGGAGTGACACTTTCAAAATTTGTGGGAGATGTCAAAACCCTTAACATTTCATAATTAGTATAAAATATTTAACCTTCCGTTACTGAGTTCATAACTACACATTTTTATATCAACCAGTAAATAATGCTAGGGTTAGGGTGAGTGATGTATTTTTACTTTTGAACTACTCATCGCAAGTAGACGATTTGATGTTCATGAAAGATGTGAAATCAATGAATTATACGATTGACTAAGACTTCAGTATTGAAAAATTAGGAAAATAATGTATTCGAGTTCAGAAAAGAATTATGTATGTAACAAGCCTATGGGAATTTCTTATTTCCAAGTGAAACTCATAGGGAAAAAACGATCAAGTCATAAATATTTCCCACCTCGTTGTTATAATTAGCTGCCTATCATTGCATCGCTCAACAAGAACCAATGGACAATGCCTACGAATATTAATGACAAATTATCAGTTAGAGGAGGATCAAAATGATGTTAGCACCCAATTTCAACCACCGAAACAATCAACTGCGATGAACGTATTGGACCTAATTGAAAGATGGAGTAATTGATCTAACTTGCGTAATTACGCGAAGAGACCAATTTCAATTAGCGCTGCTCAGACAAGAGGTTCTGAACACGGATATACAACAATCCAATTATCGGAGATAGGGGTTGTACGAGACGTATTCTTGTACAAACGTGTTCAAGCGGAATGTTTTACTATTGAATGACGATATATAAACAAGAGGATATATTAGACTACAGGCCCATCCAAAAAATGGATGGGTCATATGAACCACCAGGTGACGTATATAGGACGATATAAGAGCATAAAATAATAAGATTCAGCACTATGCCGTCACTTGTAAGCTGTCCAACTGAGTGCCGGTGAGAATTGGAAAGTGCAGGTTGAGTGAGTACATTTTGGTCATATATTTTTGTACGGCATTTTTACCCTCTATAGATCCATAAAAAAGAATAAGAAAGCGCGTAGTGCCGTAAAAAAATGATGCGCCACAAAGTCGGTAAATTTTTTGGATTTTTTGACAATTTCAAGGGTAATTTGGTCATTTTATTATGTACGGCATCAGTTTCATACTGTTGCAAAACAGCTTCTAATCCATTATTCCGCAACGCCGTGCAAAAATCATGCGAAAAGGGGAAAAAATCGAGGGTTGCAACCCCCTCTCTTTCCGTGGTCCGGGGGATGATTTGAAAAAGTACGGCTTCGGTTCCAAAGCATTACATAGCACTCAAAAGTACTATTAAAAATAATGCCGTCTAAAAATGTTTGTTCATTTGAATGTATATTAATAATAATCTTCATCTCATGGCATACTTGATTTATAAAGCTATAAAATCATACAACTCTGTACGGCAACTTTTTTTTCAACATGATATTGTAAAATACAATCGTTATGTAGTATTGCCGTTCACAAGAAACTGTTCTGAAAAAAATAATAGAGAAATACAAAATATAAAATTTTTAATTTTTTGCAAAAGTTTAAATATTCATAGATTAATAAAGTATTGAAATTTTCTATATGTTTCGCTCGTTTCAAATAGTATTGAAATGAATAAATTAAGAAAAAATGATGCCGTACATTTTAATGCAGACCATATCTTTTAGGCTGATGAAAATGACGCTACCATGTTTCATTGTGATGATGTGAATAAATAAAACAACAATTTCTTAGAAAAATTCCATATATTTGAAGATAATAATACAAAATAAGGTTTTTATTTAAATTATTCAGTATCGAAATCAGCCGCTGAGTTGTTATCGGAATCAATGTCTTCATCGACGTTTGAATTATCTTCTCTATCATTTTCTGAAACATGAATGAGTTTTCGTCAAAATCAAAGTCTTACGTACAGATTAAAGATGTAAAGATTTATTTATTTACCAATGACGTCATCAATTTCTTCGTCTGATTTCTCATCCGGTTCCGTTATGTCACTGACTTTTTGGGGGACCTTTGGACCAACGATAATGTACGGCATGTAAAAAAATACTATCTATGCAGGAAATATTTTCAAAATAAATTAATTTCATGTTGTTTCAAATCACCCCCCGGACCACGGAAAGAGAGGGGGTTGCAACCCTCGATTTTTCCCCTTGTCGCTTGATTTTTGCACGGCGTTGCGGAATAATGGATTAGAAACTGTATTGAAACAGTATGAAACTGATGCCGTACATAATAAAATCACCAAATTACCCTTGAAATTGTCAAAAAATCCAAAAAATTTACCGACTCTGTGGCGCACCATTTTTTTACGGCACTACGCGCTTTCTTATTATTTTTTATGGATCTATAAAGGGTAAAAATGCCGTACAAAAATATATGACCAAAATGTACCCACTCTACCTGCACTTTTGGATTCTCACCAGCTCTAAGTTGGACAGCTTACAAGTGACGGCATAGTGCTGAATCTTATTATTTTATGCTCTTATATCGTCCTATATACGTCACCTGGTGGTTCATATGACCCATCCATTTTTTGGATGGGCCTGTAGTCTATATAGGTAAAATTTCAATTTGTCCCAAATATTCGTCATATTATAATTAAAAAGTATTTTTCCATTCAGTTATCATTTGAACCCTTGAAATATATTTGATAAATCAGAGAATCATGGAAGGAAATTCAAACTTACAAAACCCTTCACCATTGGTAGAAACGAAATGTGACATCAGACAACGCAACAGTGTCATCGCCATCGATATTCATTAGTGGTGAAATACTTCAAACATGTATCCCTATGTATTTAGTGGAACTAGATTTGTAGTGAATCAAAAACGATGACTGAAAGTGGTGTTATCCAAGCACAATCGAATAAATCACCGAAAATAGATATATTTATGATGGCAGCATATTCCACATCAAATCTCGATTTTACGTACGCAGAGATCAAATGAGTGAAAGATGCGAGGTAAACATTATGTTATATGATGTATATTATCAATCTATATCCCGATGCTTGTAAACTAGGTTAGGTTAGTGTAAAACCAAATTTTCCACTGCCAAATAGCCAACGCAAACACACTTCCGATTAATTCACACTGAGCTGTATATAAATATAACAAACTTACGTTAACACAGAAATAGTTTTCTGTGAGTTATGAGCTCCATAACAAGAATAACCCAGGGACTTTCTATACTTGGATCGAGTAAGTCAAACCAACAAACTATAAAAATCTCTTCGTAAACAAATTTTCAACCCATATTTTGTGTTCAAAGTGCAGTTTCCTTCGGAATTCACACTGCCACTATTGAAAGAAGAATTAAATAATGCTCCCATTTCTCTTAAAATTCCAGGTAAGTTACAGAAATTAATGTATTCTTTTGAACTGCGTCATACGGTATGTCACCCCATATATTCCGGAGACAACTGCTTCTCGCACAGGAGATTTGTTGTAATTGGTGGCGAGATACATTTTTATTATTGGTTTGTTTCATGAGTTTTTCTCGTAATATGATGCAGACTATATTAGAGAGAAAAAGGATATGCACGTTAAAGATATTGTGAAGAACATGATAACCATTTTGTACTTGAATTACTCTATCCTTCATAACCTCTCTCCACCTGCTACATTGGGGAAGGAATGCGCTGAGAGTTTATACTTGAAGTATTTCATCTTGCCATTCCGCAGTCTTCTCTCTCTTAGAGCCAGTCCATTAGTTTTAATGTCTATGCGGAGGATTCGAGTATGGAAAATCGGTCGATAATCATTATTCTGCATTCCTAGTTTCTATAGTTTTCTCTATGGCTCGAATTCTGTTGAATAGTTGGAGTCAACAACCGCCACAGGAATTTGGAGCAATACTTTTTGGTTTTTACAAGTAGACTGCTGCCTAGTCAAACTTGTTACTGTAATCTGGGGGCAGATCTCCTGGTACTTTCCGGTCGGTTAATCACTCATTTGAGATGGCATTCTGCTCATTGGAATCCATAGGATAGGAAGTATTTACAAACCTGCAGACATCATTGACATTACAACCAATGGACTGGCACTCATGTCAGTTGTCCAAACAGCCCGATGCGGAACACGTTAGATGAAGAAAGGACACGCACCTTGAAAGAATTATTCTTATCTTCACAACTCCTTTCATCTGATGTATTGAGGAAGAACTGAATTGAACTAATGCTTTGAATATTTTATCTTGCTTAATTCGCAGTCTTCTCTTCCTCAGGGCCAGTCCATTAGTTGAAATCCCGATGGTAACCATCAGAATTGAGATATGATTGGCCTGCCAACTTGATTCATTGAAAAAAAGACTAATGAAACATTTTTCAACCTTTACCTAGGTGAATCACACATGCAAAATATGGCAATAATGATATTTGTTTGATGCAGTTTCCATTCCCTAATTTGAACGCAAAACTCATTGAAACTAAACCAGCAAATAATATTCATATCTTTTTTATAATATCATTCCGAATGACTTCAAATGAAATAGTATGCAAACCTCTGCAAAAGTTAACTCTCGATATAAATGATGCACTATACATCTCTGTAAGTGATATACTATTTAGTACGACCTCAATTTTTTGCACAGATATACAGTTCGTAACACCCAGTGTACTGATTTATTTTAGGATTGTCGTGATTGGAACCAAGCTGCTCATATCAATAACTACATTGTCAAATCGTACGTTGGTCGAGTCACGCGATGTATTTTTGCCCACCTTGTCATTTTCCCGACAGTTTTCGATTTAGCTTTTCCTTGACGTTTACAGCGGCTGTAGACGGATGTAGGTTGATATCGCAACATTGCTTATATTTCTGGCGAATGTATATCCGCTGAAAAATGTCTCGCGGCTACAGTTTACCAGGAATATGGGCTTCCCCTTTCTTGTTTGAACTAGGAGAATTGAGACAGCTCTTCTTATATGAATACCAATTGGCATGCAATCATCTATTTATAAAGGGACTCGTTGGGGAAATGCAGGTTTGACCCTTTGGAATGATTCTCAACACGTCTATACTAATAGAGGTTTGATTTTCTGACATTGTTTGTTTGTTTTAAAGGGGTAATCTTCGGAAATACTGATCCGATCTTAAACATTATATCACTAAAAGAAAGGAGTCATATAGGCTGTAAATTATTAAGATTGAATAAAAAATTCAGGTATAGACGAGCATAATGTTCACCAAAAATGTTGGTCTCTATTAGTTCTACAAAAAATATGTATTTATTTATTTATTTTACCCAAACAGGCTATTGTAGCCTAATTACTTGGATAAATCATAAAGCAATTACATAATTATAAGCTGGTATATAAATACATCATCTAAATACATATACAAATGACAGAATAAAGTATGACTTATGAATTGTATTCCAGAATTGCAGGAGATCTTGAATGAATACATTCTATAGAATATCGAGGAATTGGTCAGAGAGCCATATTCACTATATGGTCCAAAATGCGTTTACGATAAAACGCTGGAGGTAAGGTCCTGTCTGAATCAATGAAAATATTGAAATGGTTTGCTAGTTTCAGTAAGGATACTGGCGCATGGCGGAGCCTTCGTTGTTGTACCTACTCCTGAAACATTGAACATAAGGGATGATCTAGTTCGGCGTGGAGGTACATTAAATGGAATCATGTTGAGAATTTCAGGGGAATCAACTCTGTTGTTAATAATTTTGTACAAAAACATCATAGAGGTTAAGTTTCTTGTCTGTTCTAAGGATAGTATTTTAAATTCAGTTCTCAACTGGAATGTTCTAATGGTATTATGATCAGGCCATACATGATGCTGCTTGAAATATAGATACCTTAGAAGTTTATTCTGGTTTTTTTCCATTTCGAACAAATGTGATTGATATTCTCCGTACCAAATAATAGAAGCGAATTCTAATTTTGGTCTGACTAGATTTCACGATTTTGTTAATATGACTTGCAAAGGAAAACTCTGAATTGTTTGTAACCCTAAGATCCGTTATTTCTGTTTTCCTTCCCAGGATCCCACCATCCATTTCATATCCAAAAATCACTGGTTCTTTCAAACGAGTTATAGACAGTACAGAACATTTCTTTAAATTGAAATGTAGTTGATTCTTCTTGCTCCACTCCAAAATACTAATAATATCTTTCTGTAGTCCGATACAGTCTCTTACTGTTTCGACTCTTTCAAAAAGTTTCAAATCATCAGCAAAGAGTAGACAGTTTGAGAATTTGAGATTCAACGGTAGGTCATTGATAAAGAGTATGAAAAGGAGGGGGGGGCCTAGGTTGGAACCTTGTGGGTACTATATAGCAAGCTTTTATATTTGAATCACTACCAAGGTTCATTTGTTCATCCAACACATGACAGTTGAGACTGTCATTATTATTGTCATTTCAGACAATTAAACTATCTACACACTAGTGTATTATTCCTTAGTTTACTTGTCCAAAATGACATTGATAATGATAGTCGTTCTACAAAACAGTCTATGGGTACTATGATAG
This sequence comes from Zygogramma bicolorata, assembly GCA_032362365.1. Classification (NCBI taxonomy): domain Eukaryota; kingdom Metazoa; phylum Arthropoda; class Insecta; order Coleoptera; family Chrysomelidae; genus Zygogramma; species Zygogramma bicolorata. Next base: position 644,633 of record JAVJAQ010001645.1, on the reverse strand, counting down.
CTAGCTTTTATTTTTGAATCACTACCAAGGTTCATTTGTTCATCCAACACATGACAGTTGAGACTGTCATTATTATTGTCATTTTAGACAAGTAAACTATCAAATAACACAAGCCCCACTTCAGTAGGACGATGGACTAATATCCGCCAAAAATACCCCCACGCCAATACACGAAAGACATTGAATTACATTCGACTGATATAAATAAGTGCGGGATTCTTCACAGAATACATTCTCACGTGTTCTCATTGAGATACCATAGTAAGAATTGAATTTCAATTATTGGGATACTTGCAGACCGGTTTAGGGCTAAACATCAATCATAACCAAGACGGTAAACTAATGAGAGTCCGGATTATCACAAAAAATCAGAAAATTTACAAATAGTTCCTTGTAGTTTCTGTTCCGTGTATTCAATTAACGAAACAAAAATACATTTAGGAAAGATTCAACAATCCAAACGTGCACCGACGTCAACACTCATTAAGCGATCAAATATTTATGAGAGAAAACATTGATTTGAACTTGTTTCGTTGAGGATCAACGTCGGCAAAAGTCAACATAGACCCAGCTATTAACTTGGCAGCGGTAGACGGGCTCAAACCTCAAGGGTGCCGCTTGGAAGAAACTCGATTTTCTGTCGAATCACCGTTCCAGTTTGGAAACACATTCATTGTTAGTTTTCGATTAGCAATTAGGAATGATTGCAAGAACAACACGATGAAAATAAAAGACGTTATACGAAAAGTTTCGAAACGTAAATCTGTCATTGGAGATACAACCCGTGCAAAATGGCATAATGGTAGCAATTTTCACAAGAAACGAAAACAAATGTGATTTTTCAAGGAAAAAATGCTTCTTGTCAAGGAAAATCCTGAATGTAATATTGTTTTGATAGGAGATGATGAAATCAAAAACGAGAGTGTTATGAAAGATGATTTGAACCAATTTGTGATCTCCCAGGTATACTTGCCCCTCTCAACATTTTCGATTATACTTTTGAATAATGAGATCTATAAACAATGCCCCCTCCATTGAGAGAAGGCGAGGCAGTCGTAGAATATAATGTTCCACCTTCTCATCCTCTTGTTCACATCCCCGGCATAGGGGCGGGTTAACTTGTTTCATCTTTAAAAGATGTCCAGTCGCGATCCCCACCGGAGGTTTTGTTGGTCATTTCTGATATATTTTCCTGCTGTTTTCTTGTTGGGTGAGAGTGTTCTTTAATGAGTTCCACAGAAGGAGTTAGGATGTTGGAGGGACAAGGTCAGGTGTACCGGAGACTCGCCGCTTTCTTGGCTAGTCTACCGCAATACGGTTTCCTTTCGAGTTAGTATGGCCTTTGATTCAGCTGAAGGTGACCATGTTCCTCTATGTGGCTTCCGCAAAGGGCCTAATAGCATTTCAGTCTCAGACTTGAAGCGATTCGGGGTCTATCCAACGCTAATAGTGCTTATCGGCAGTTTGTTTAAATATGTACATCCCTGTTTGTGTTGTTTCTGTTGTTCAATTCTTTTGCAGCTATGGTTATGCCGGTAACTTCAGATGGAACTATACTTGTTTGGCTATTGATGACCCATTCAAGTTTTTAGGCTTGGAGATCTGAAATAAATGCCACATCCTACACCTTGTTTGTTTTTCAGCCGTCAGTATACATGCTCAGTGCATTTAATACGTTGGGGTCCATTGTTTGTTTTGTTAATATTCTCTAGGGTCTGTCAAAAACATGTCTTGGTGCATTAGCATCCATGTTTGCCTACAGTAAGGGTATCGCATCTATCGATTCCCTCCACAAGATGGGTGCCTGTTCCTACAGTGGGTTCAATACCAACCCTCCGGAAGCATAACATCGTCATCGAGCTGCCTCCTTTATGTACCTAAATGTTAAGGGGAGTGAGACATAGTAGAACCTTCATTGCCTTGGTTGGTGTGGTGTTCATGGCTCCTGTTACGAGCAGACATGATGTTTCCTGGATTTGGTTTAATTTTTGGTTGGGTGAACTTTATACCATCAAACAACAGCGCCATATGTTGGCATTGGTCTTATGATAGCTGTATGAATCCACATGGTGACCTTGTGCGTTAGGCCCCAGGTCCGGCTTATAGTGCGACAGCTTTGTTCGTAAGATATGTATTAATGTATGCTCTTTTGACTTTGATGTTGGGTTGGTGTCGATGGTAACGCCGTGGTATTTGAACTCTTCAGCGAGGCTTAGTTTGGAATTGAAGAGACTGGGCGCCCTTGGTCCTAATCTCTTCCTTTTCTTCGTGAAAAGAACCATCCCTGTCTTATTGAATTGATAGACAGTGACTGTTCTATGTACCACGTTTCAATAGTATTGAGAGCGGTTTTCCTTCTCTCGAATCCCTGAACCTATGTTTTCCCCAGCAACATCGTCACCTACTTTAATGATGACAACCTGAGGCTGGGATCTCCTCTTTTATTCCGGGAGGATTCACAATGGACCTAATGAGGTCTAAGTGTTGGCAGGGCTTGTGTTCACCACTCCCCACTTTCCCGATCCAGATGCTCCATCGATTGGGGAGTACTGGGAAAGTTCAGAGGAGCAACAACGTCAATAGAATTATCAATAACTTGGCGGAAATAATATAATGGAGTAATATGAACACGGTGGAATTCAATGCTGGGAAAGCCCGGGAACATCTCTTCTCAAAGAAAGCTGATCTATCTTTATCTAGTAATCAGATGTCAGGAGTAACTATTCATACAAAGTCAAGTATCTCGATGCTACGGATTACGATCAGTTATAATCTCTCGTGGAAAAACCATGTCAGATCGATCGCTAAGGGTGCTTCGCAGAAGCTTGGATTTCTATTTCGTGCGAAGAAATACTTCACTTCTGGCCAGCTTCCAATGATCTACAAGGCACAGATACGGTATATAGTATAGTTCTCATGTATGGAGCTTGGCACCAAAATATTCATTGAAGCTTCTTGATTCTATCCAGAGAAAGGCAATCCGTCTTGATGGTGACTCTTCGCTTAAGGCCGGTGATCTTCTGAATTATCGACAATCGTTCCACCCTTGACAGTATTTACATGGATGACCCGACGAGTACAGAATTCCTACCTCTTTGTTGTTGACTTGGAGACCTGTCGAACACCTCTTGCGCAGGAATCTTTTTCCAAAGAAAAAGCTGAACTTTGGAAGGATCACAAACTCCAAAAATTTCAAGTGAATGTTAATTCTGTTCTCCTGCCTCTTGATTCACACGGTGTTCTTTGACCATTACAGGGTTTTCTTTTCGTGTGAATCTGTATATATACAAAAAAATTGAGTAAGAAAATTCAAGGTCGATGAATTTCTTTCGGTTACACATCCTAGTTTTCCTGAATCGAAAACGTCGCACGTTCGATTAGGAAAGAGACCTGAACAAATAATGGTTTTGATTGTCTATATTCCACCCTAAAGATACTCGACAACTCCCCTAGATCATCAAAAACAAAATATAGCGAGTAATTTTTCATATAAGTAAAAAGAAACCGTTCGATATTACTGAAATCGTAAAGTTTTCCGTTAACATTTTGTATTTCTCTTCCGAACTCAAATTGGAACTTGGTAGGATCCACAATGTAAAAAGAAATTCAATGAGCTTGTTTTCTTCGTCAAACCATTTCTCTCGTATATGCATCACCCCAATCCGTTAAAAAAACAGGATACATCGTGTTATGTAGAAAAAACAGAAAAAACTTCCATCAAGTTGACCCACATCAGGGAATTGATGTAATAATCGAACTTTCAAGACCATGAAATGATGAAAGAGGACGCGAAACGTTCGAAGAAAAACATCGTCGAGGGGCTAGAATAAAAATAGTAACAGTAAACTAGGATTTTATGTTCTTGTTTATATCTCGAGATTCCATTCTCTTTTTTAGTCATCCCCTCCGAAAAGCAGTCTGTGAAATGAGGGTAGAAAAGTTTGATGATTCTTGAATTTCGATATAATTAAAAAACATAAGTTGGTAGTTCTGATTATAATAGGTGTCCTTAGCAGTTCCAGATCATTAAATCATTTAACCAAATTCTGCAAAGCTACAATGGTAGCAGGTCAAGGTTAGATTAATATCATTCCTAAAAGTACACAAATTCGATAATATAATCTATGACATTGCAATACAAATTAAAGAATATCACGTTGATAGATTTCGAAGAAAGTTTCGTTCAAATATTTCCTGACCTAAAAACTCTTCAATTGAGTGAAAACAGTAATTTAATAGGTGTATTTCATTTATTTTTTGAAAAGAGCGGAGATTTATATTTTTTCCATGCATGTCGTTATTCTGAATGTAAGTTCAGAGAGTTGCGTTCCGAGATTTTAACTTCAAATCTCTGGTTGGATAATGATGGAATGTACAATAAACCCCCATAAAACTTTTTTAGATGGTCAAATGACGATATTGCTATGAAACAACAACTTCCAGCACTATGCTGTCAGTTTTTAGCGGTAAAATTGACTAAACATAAGGAAAACCGAATTTACTATCAAAGAATGGACATTAACGATGATATATACGGCATCCTGCAATATGATACAACCCGAAAAACTAATCACGAAGAACCTATTGCCGTAAAAAATAATGAGATCAAAAGTCATTGATTTTTATTAGATTGAAAAATTGGAATTCTGTAAAAAGAGTGTTAACATTATAGGTAATTGAATGATTTTTTCCTAAAATTAAGAATTCTCGGATTATTTTCTAACATCAAATATCGAAGCCATCAGAAGTTGGATCTTACATAAACTCCCTGAATAAGAAACTCAAAATAATGATAGCATGTGTCTGCAGTTGGCGAGGACCGACACTCACCTTTCCTGTTGTATATTCCGTCTAGAAACTACCTAGCATTATCGGAATACATACCTGCAACAAAATAAAACAATCAGTATCAAAGAATTCATCTATAGAAAGATGAAACTTGAAAAAGTTCCCCATTAAGGCGAAAAAAAAATTCATGGATTCATTCTGGTCAGGTAATTTGAAGCGTGAGATTTTTTAAAGAATTTTACCATTTTCATTATATTGAATGAAATGAAATATATGATTGTTAAGTAAAACAATGAAATAATACCAGATGAAGTCTCACGACATGTCGATCAACTTTTCAATGCTATGACAAATTGTTTAAACAGGTAGCCAAAGTGTAAACTCACGGTTCATTGGACAGTAGGTTAAAAGTAATGATAAAATTGTAGACACGTCAGTAACTTATTCAACAATTGATTGAAGAAGAAGTACACATAAGGTGACTGTAAAAGAAAACAATGGCAATAGGTACTCCGTCGAAAAATGAAAAAAAATAACATCAGAACAGCGCAGATCGATAGTTGAGGGTAGTTGAGTTTCATTTTTTGTAACGATGTTTTCATCGTGATGCAAAAATATGATGTGCATCACAATATAATGTTTTTTTCGTTATTTTTTTTATTATTATACAAATTTTGATTACAATCAAGTGCTTCATCATGTAGATCGTCTTCTGATAACCCCCTGGTGCCAATTGTAGCAAACTAGAGACAAGTTCATTGTATATTTTGAAAAGCATCAGAGTGAATGCATTTTCATCGAGTTTCAAAAGTGATTTAGAAGTTTCTCTTTTTTGTCGGGTGGACATGACTGGTTCTAGATCGAGTTCAGATCACTATTGCCGACATAAGTTTCTATATTTTTCACATGGAAATGAATGTAAAATTGTAGTGGAGAATGACTCAGAACGGGAGTCTATACTGCTTCTGTTTCACTGTATAACTGATATTGAAAAGATGTATTGACATTATCCTCAGTTTTGGAAAAGTGCCTCTTTTTATGTTGTAATGAGAAAAAGCTAAAACGTCACTGCGAGATGCTTGTGATATGGAAACCATTACACATTTCTTTGTACAAGTCGTTAACTGAAAGAAAGCAAACTACATCCGGTGAAGAACCTATGGTCATTCTTTCGGTACGACGTAATTATCATTTGCTGTCAAATAAGGAGAGGGTGTGGTGATTGCTCTTACCGCAGTAATTAGTCTAACGACATCCCATTAGGATTCATCGAGCGTCTCCGTTGTGAACAAGAGAGAGGAATCCATCGTAGAACAAGGATATCGCCTAGGCCGTTTGCACTCGGTGTATTTGGAAAATTTCAAACGACCGGTCTTCTATGGCCATAGTAATGTTTTGAAAGTTTGTTCCATAGAGGACGAATGAGTGTGTGGATTTTATATACGATGCATTCAATGATAGAAAAATGTTCTAGGTCTTTTCTACGATTTTAGTAAAGCTTTTGATACCGTGAAACACAACTTACTAAGGCAGTCTCCTATTTAGCTGAGCACAATATTGGCCTGCTACAGGGGTGTATTTTGGGGACTCTCTTTATTTCTGATTGATGTATTCCTGCACTATCCTACTGCAAATTAAATTATCCCAGATGCAGATGAAACAGGTATTCCTATTTCTGACCAAAACACAAAACAACTAGTGAAGAATAGTAATACTGCATCACAGTAAGGCTGAATCCTGACAGATCCGAAATCCGATCGTACGACGATCCAATAGCTTTCTGATTGGTCGTCGTACGATCGGATTTCGGATCTGTCTGAATCCAGCCTGAGAAGTAAATTATTGTACTGATGATGGTCTCTCTCACTAAACACTTCGAACACCTATATTCTCCCAGTTTTTGGATGTTGTATTCGATAGTAGGCTGACGTAAAAAAAGTATTGCTACAAACTCGGCGCAACCACCTACAAAACAAAAGATTCAAGAGCCACAGTATCAGCTAGCATATTGAGACTACTATATTTTGGTTCACCTCAATCAGCTACCGAATACGGATAAATATGGGAAAGTTGTCACTATTTCGAACGAGCATTTGAATTTCAAAAAAAATTGAAAATGAAAATAGCCCCTAGTTGCAACACTGACGTGACAATTGAAAAGCGCGTATCTACATTTTCCAGAAAAAGATTTCCATTCCTTATTCGTTTTCCACGGGCAAAGTAGAAACTGTCCCGCCTTCCTTTCTTGATGAATCGACATCCCAACATGTAGTGACTCAGATACAACTTTTTTCTTGAAAATGAAAAAATGTCGTTTTAATTAATACGGCAGAACACAAAGCATAAAGAACATGTTCATCAATTGTTTTCCAAATTGATAGTAGGTCATAACTCAAGAAAATATATCGGAATCAAATGCTACAACGAGATCAAAAATAAAACTGATTTTATTGTTGTAGTAGATGTAACAGTCATTATCAATAAATCTTTTGTATAAGTGATTGTGTAATTTTACCTTTTTTGAAGGTCTTATACATTTTGTTATTTTTTCATAGAAGTACGGTCTTTCATAACTTGTTCATAAATGTTCATCTTCATTATGAATTCCTTATCATTTTGTTGAATAATATCAACCATTTCTCGAAACCAATGAATCACCCGTCGTCTCTAGATTTCCATCAAGCAAAAAAGAATAATATCTGCTTTCCAAGTAGTGATGAATATTATGCACCTTGCTGAAGTATGCTATGAATTTTTACGTTTGATTAAGACCAATGTTAGATCACCGAAATATATTGCTATAAATCTGAACAATTTAGTTACTAACAGCTCGAAATGGTAAAGTAGCATTACAAATGCAATTTCTAAGACGACGGTGAATCAATTCGGAAGCCCTTATGAGTATTTATAACTGGGAGAGAAACATCAATCAAATATATTACGTTAATCGGGATTATGCAAAGATAGTTTCGGTAGTGAAATGTACAAAAAAAATTGCCAACATACGGTTCCTATTAAATATTCTATATAAAAATATATATTTGTCAAGAGCTATGAGTTTATCGTTTCCTGAGAACTGTACCTTTATTGAAAAAAATACATACAAATTGACCCCGTTTGCAATTGTAGTTCACCTTTCTACTATTTTCCCCACGTCTCTGATCTATAGATTTACTAGGATATTGTTGAAAAAGAAAACACCTCTTTTCAGTGAAATTCATACAAATCGATCTCGTTTGTAATTGTAGTCCTCTAGGATATTATTGAAAAGGAAAACAACATCGTGACTCCAAAATACTGACATGAACTTTTCTGCTCTAATACTAAGCTTTGAAAATGCAGCTGACAGTTTCAAAATAACTCATTAACGTAGTGGAAAGTTCACAAGGCGTGCATATTGCTTGATATTCGAGTTGAAAAATGTAAAAACGCTCAATGCTATCGCCGTTCGCATAACTCGAACATTTCGATGTTGTAACGGACTGATTGATTTTGTTGCTACACAGCAAACATAAATAAATACTCGCGCCTTAAACGAGTTAGTCAGCATAATGTTAATCCAATTTGCTCCTCAATGGGACATAAGTACCGAGACGTGCTTTGGAATATCAAACGGTTCGTAACCGAGGGCAGGCACTAAATTTCGAATAGTAAATATTTGAAGACGCCGATCAGCCAAATCGAAATTTATGCGGAAAAATCTACAGTAATGAACTGCAGTTTTATGAATGTAGAACGGAAGTTTGAGATTAGGATTTAACGATCGCTCGATTTGTTTTGAAACACTTTAAAGGCGAATGAAAACAAACTTGAGGATGCGATTATCGCCGAATTGAAACCTTCAAAACTGACCTCACAACAAACAACTTCCTACCAACGAGAGAATAGGTAGTTGTATTTTCCAAGTCGAAACCTATTACTACGGCATCAAGAGGAGCGAACAAGTAACGCGTAACATCGTACTATAATAATTAGGGATGCACCGGGTACCCGGTCAATACTCGGTTTTGACGATACCCGGCCAAAAAATGAAGAAACCGGTTTACCCGGTTTTACCGGGTATCAATTAGTACCCGGCATCCTAGTCCGGGTACTCGGTACCCGGTCGCCTAGTCCGGGTAATCGGTAACCGGTCGCCTATTCCGGGTACACTGATAATAGATAATAGTAATTGCTCAAGTTTTATTTTTTATTTATACCTTTAAATTCAAACACAACATTAACGTCATTAACCCTAAGATATACATATTACAAAAATTAACATTGATTATAGAAAAATTATAAACTCAACATGTTATAAAATATTAAAAATTAAAATAATTCTCAATATTGATAGGATTATTTATTCATGAATGAAAATTTCAATTGAACTCACATTACACCTAACTAATATTTATAATTAAGCAGAGGGGCGTTCTGATGAAAGACTTTCAAGAGGAAACAGAAGCGCGTGCAATTGCAGATCAGTAGGATTCTTTGCTAATAAAGTTAGGTTATGTGCATCCGTTTGCAAGCCAATTTACAGCTGTCTACCCGGTGAATACCGGGTACTCGGTATTCATTACTCGGCCTAGCCGTACTCGGTACCCGCTTCGTGAATTTCAGATAAAACTCGGTACCTGGTATTGTAAAAATCACTACTCGGTGCATCCCTAATAATAATATCATGCGGTAATCTGGAAATATTGGAAAGTGAGCTCAGCTTGACTTCTCAGATCTATTGTGCTTCCTCTATATAAAGTACCTCACTAGGGAATGAACGATGATATTTGGGGACATTGTTTTTTTTTGTTTTTTTGGCAAGAATGAAGTTTGAAGAACAATTTTGTGGATTTTTCCTTCTCCAAATAAACAAAATTGAAATGACAACTAATATGAAGGGAGCGAAATCAAATAAAATTTGATGAACACTCTCTGTTGATAGGTACTTGTATATCATTCAAGGAACTTCGATTCATTCACAAAAAGGACGAAAGAGTCCATCTAAAACAGCTACTCCCTTGCCTATATGCCACGACAGGCACTCAGTTACATATATATCACTTTTTCTTGCTCAATTCGTATACCAAGCGTACAAAAATTGAATCTAATAGATAGCATACATAGGAAATATTTACATAATAAAGCAAAAATAACAGAGCTGTTCGTGGGAAAATATCATTGACCAGAATAATATTTCGTTCAAGCCCATACAAGATCTTGTTCTGCTCTGACAACATTATCTCTTGAGCTCCTCAAGTGCATTCGTAGCAAATGGATGAATTATGGACCACTTTCACTATCCTGTCATCAATTGATTGACATTTATTCTCGTCATAACCAAACCAGCATCGTTATAATGATATTTAAGAATTTGGGTATTTTTGTTATGAGAATGAAGAAGAAGAAATCCAACCTGACATTTCAAATTAAATTCTGTGATTGTCAAGTTGGTCAGGGTATTGCTGTTTTTGACAATTTTTTTTTCAAACCGGTTTTGTCAGAAAGCTCAATGATTATTACTAGTTCAAAAAATCATATAGGTATATCCACCATATTGCGTTAAATAAAAAAAAATTACCAACTTTAGTTAAACTGAATGATAAAACTCAAATGGGTACCAGCCCAGTCTATCGCCTTTGGTAATTTTAGTTAATAAAGTTGGCAAAAATATATTTTCACAAGTAAAATGACGCAATTTCGAGGAAATTCCTATGTAGGCATATCTACCATATTTCGTTAATTAAAAAAAATTACCAAATTTAGTTACACCAAATGCTTAAACTCGGGTACTAGTTCACAGACTATCGTCCTTTCATAATTATAGGTCACTCAAGTTGGTAGAAATGTATCTTGCATCATTCACAGGTTTATCTACATTATTTAGGGGTTGAAGATCGTAAATTTCAATCAGAGATCAGGAATATTTCGAAAAAATTTTCGACCTGAAGGTGGTGGATAATTTTCTCAAAATATTCCTGAGCGAGAAAAAATTCCACAGGATATTCTTGTCAAACATTTCAATGAACATGTTCGTCTAAAAGAGATCCACTCTGAACAAACCAATCATCAAATCTTATCACAATGACGACTTGAACATCTATCTGAAGAGATTTTTTAGTTCACATCAAAATAATTATGGTAGTTATCCCGATTCCCCCTACAGCGAATATAGGTAACCCCCAATTTCTATTTATTTCAATTTTACCCGATTCGAAAAATAAAGAATTCTCTGCGAACATTGAGAAAATGGGTATCACGGGAATATATCAACGCCCTAAAAGGCCAGTAATGCAATGGAAGTACAAGGCTTCACAAGATCCGTACTCGGAGCAACAAAGAATACGATTATTAGAGATAGTGAAGTGCCAAGTGCGTAAATAAAGATGTGGCTCAATATTGTATTTTCATTAGTCTGTTAAATTGCTCTAGTGCCGAATTTTACTTCTGTTCAAAGTGGGTGAGTGACATGTTATGTCAAACAAAATATCATTTTCGCGAATCACTAGGAAATTTTGATATTCCAGACAAAATTTTTCGAAAGTCAAGATTTCTCTACTGTAAAAAATTGATATTTCCTTACCCAAGTAATTTTGTTACGAAATTCAAAGCACTATTAGGCTTTTAGGCTAAACAAAATACTCATTCCCTGCTTATGACTAAAAATGTCCATAACAATTCGCTGTAGGTTACCCCTGCGGGACAACATTTCCTATAAAATACCTGGGTTGCCATGGTAACGCGAAACAAAATACGTCTTTCATTGGTCGAATACCGTTGCTGTGAAATTTTCAGTGTAATGTGTGATTCGCTCAGTTCATTTCGCCCACGTGTTTGGACGAGCATTAATCTGATTGTTATTTCTATCCCATCAAATTCTCAGGTGAAATAATTTACATATTTACCTTTATCCAGAACGGATCGGCGATCCTCAAGGAAGAAAGCGTTTGCGGCAAGGGCATCTTGCCAACTATCGAAGCACTTCGGGGCAGGTTTCACTAAAATCGCGCCGCGTGAATATTCATCGTAATTAATGAAGTTAATATTGTCAATAATGATACAACGTTCGGTTAGGCGCCTTATCGGAATGCTAATTGTTATCGAGGGACGTAACGTAACTGATACGTCGGGATATAGTCTAGTTTACGAGTTTCAGTTTATCGAAAACCTGCTGCTATGCCGTAGGGAATGTAATCCCGGAACAAGATTTTTCTTCCAAGAAATATTCTCATGAGAATGTTAACAACATGAGTTTATTATCGGCAAAACTGCGTTCAGCTCCGCTCAAAAAATAAACTACCCCAGCAACAAAAAACAGATCATACTATGTCAATCAGAAGATAGAACAGGTTCGCTATTATCTAGGTGGTAGTCTCATATGTGAACATAAAATTATAAATAAAAGGGGCTATCTGTCGAGCTTCCGTAAATAATTTTTACCTTTTTCGGGACAACTATAAAAAGGTTTATTACAATATAGGTATATAATCTTTCGAAAAGATTTTTTCTAGAAATGGTTCATATTCATAAAGAACAACATTCTATGAATGAACGAACCGACTTGAATAACCTCAGTGACATATATACTTATTTATTACTTTTCAACGAAAAAAATATAACACCTCTTAATCAAAATTTTCCGCCTTGATCGAGTCAACTTGTTATTGTCATTTCATTCATGTATTCTCTATATGTTTTGATCCAATTTCATTTCAATCTCACGGTAGTAAGGTGATAAAAATTACGAAAGCCAGACAGATAACAGTTTTCTTTGTAAATTTAGAACCTTTTTCTGACTGTAACCTCACTCCCGGTCCGGGAATACTACATTCCATATGCTGCCGAGATTAAAGTGTCATTCGATTGGAGATAGCATTTAAAAACTCTGTAGAAAGTTCGAAAATGTTCCGGCAATGAGTACGAAAATTATAAGGAATAGGGTAGAAAAAAGTGGTTCGATTTTTTTGTAAATATCTGAGAAATATGACAAAAGATCCTGAAAGAGCAATGAAATACCGGGTGCGTATTCCTACGTCGAATTCTTGCTACGTCGAATTCTTCCTACGTCGAATTCTTGCTACGTCGAATTCTTCCTACGGCGAATTCTTGCTACGTCGAATTCTTCCTACGTCGAATTCTTGCTACGTCGAATTCTTCCTACGACGAACTTTCCACAATGGGGTGTATGGACAATCATCGGAAACGTTCGTGTTGCCGTAGGAAGAATTCGACGTAGCAAGACGATCCGGAAATACCTAACCTTCATCTTGCCTTTATTTATAATTTTTGAAAGATACGGTGCTTCTGCGAGTTTCGACGAACGTTTCTTTTTCTAACCGACTAGGTGTGAATAAAAACAATAATCCATTGTCAAAAATGATTAGCGCAAGTATTTCAACCATAATGTTGTTGATAAGTTAATTTTGCCCAGTTGCAAGGGAACAAAAAATCTAAATACATTTTATATTGAAAACAAAGTTCAGTCAACTTCCTAGAGCTATTATTGTTGAAAGGTTTCAGAAAAAATCCTGCTGTAGAAATAAAAATTATTATTATCCACTATTTTATTGACAATCATAGCATTACAAAATGACAAGCAAGCAATTTTATAAATATATATATATATATATATATATATATATATATATATATTTTATTTTTCTCATACTTTTCATGCTGAAACAAGTGTTTTAACACTTATCGGCCCCTCACAGCTTTGTTCTACTATGATCCAATGTATATTACTTGATATTTTTCTATTTTCTATATGAATAAAGCTATTATTATTATTATATATATATATATATATATATATATATATATATATATAAATATATTTTCATTTACCCCAATTTTTATTTTATTTTTGAAATCTACATAATATATTTTTTGTTTTAAACTTTTTTGAAGAAATTGTTATAAATAAACGAATTTTTTGATATATTTCGAATATTTTGTTTGGGCGATTCTAATCATTAATCCAAAAAATGATGTTTTTCTCCAAAAAATGTTTATTGATCAAAAAAAGTATGTTTTTATAATCAATTCTCAATTTGTTTGTTGTATAAACACATGAATTTTTGTACTTTCTTCTTTTCAACATCAAAAAATATATCAAAACGAGCCAAGCGTCATTTTATGGGAGAATAAGAAAATAAATAACTATAAGAAATTGAAAAAAAAATCAGGGATTAGATATTTCGAATAGTTCTTGAGATATTTGCAAAAAACACTTTTTTTAACTTTAGAATTTTTGCAATTTTTTCACTCATCTTCACGTAAACCTTTCCATTGAATTTCAAGATGTCTTTCGAAATCGAACACCTAATCCATAATTCTCGGCCTCGGTAGACAGCTTTCCTATAAAATGGAACTCGTGAACTAGACTAACATGCGATAACATTTTGTCATAACATAAACACGGTTCGTCACGATCACACTTGATCTCGGTAAACATGGATGGTAATGCCGAAACAAATAAGTGTCAGGGGCATGTAGTACAATCGGTCCAACGGTACGTTACCAAATACGACAGTGTGTTTTTCGACGCACTCGGTATGACGTCACCGGCATAGTCCGGGAATGGAAGGGTTCCGTAGCCCGGAAAAACATTTGACGTGATCAATAGCCAGATAATAGAATCTGGGTTATCGATGAACATCCTACCGATATGTTCGTCATCATTGCATGATGATTCCCGGAAACGAATTCGTGTGCACCTGATGGGTGCTTTTTCAATGATGGCCAATGTGAAATCATCAACTGCTGGGTATTGGGTAAATTTAATATAATTTGTCCAAACGAATTTTTTCTTCTTTACGAATATCCCAGATTTCCAAGAAACTCCTCATAAGCTCATTCAAGAGCTTCTGAGAGCAAGGGATATTCGGGTACAGTTTATAAAGTTAGATACAAACCACTTTGGCTGAGGGACTGGACTACAAATACCGAATTTCAAAAATTCTGGTAGTCTCTGGATGCGATTTTTATGTATCGTTTTCGATTCCATTCACTCAGTATAATTTCGTGTCCTCAATTGCAGAAATATTAAAATGAATTATATGAAGGATATAAAACACAAGAATATCCCAAGTATTTATGATACATTTTCTGGCGTTTATTATCATTTGAAAGAAAAGAAAGTTGTGTGCAATGCGAACAAATAACTTGGAATGCTTCTCAGAAATCATAAAGGTTTAAATATATTTCGAGTTTATAACCTTATTTCATTTCACATTTTGTGATGGAGTATTTGACTATGCCTGGCATAGAATCAAAAAACTTCCACTGAGTTTTATTTTTGTTGATTTATCAATGAAAAAACAGCAACAGGTATATTTCAGGAAACAAATCAGTATGAAACAGTGTGTGTGGAGTAGGTAGAAAGGACAAGCTATGTGGAATTATTTAACAGCTGATATTTGGATGCAAAATGGTCTAATTGAAGCCAACCTAATTCAATACATAATGTTACGATATTTCCTTGGGTTCATTTATTAAAACTCCAAACAACAATAAACTACTTTCATTACAACTCTTCATCACAACCCAATACAATACATTCACTCAATTGCTCAGCTAAACTATCACTCTGATAAACTGCGCTAGAAATTCTCTACTTCGACTTCTGCACTTAGCAAAATCAAACTCTGATAACTAAGTAGCGATGAATCGCTTCCAAATATATACTTGCTTACGCCTATGGAGAACCTTCCAGTCAAACATCGATTATCGAATTTTCTCGGCAAGCTGCGATCCCGCAGGTAAACAATCTTTCTTCGACCCCTCATATTATTTTGCATTTACGAGCGACAGGGCCGGCGCTAGGAAAATTCGTAACAATATTATTATATCAAAAACTGGTGCCTGAGACATGACTTTGTGAATAGTCCGTATGATTGTCTGCACCTTTGAGCCCGACAAAAGTGTTCAAAAATATTCTAGGATACTCGGTATATAATAAATGTTATTCAATAAACTTTGATCTTGAGGATGTTGAAACCTAAGAAAGAAACAAATGGCATAAACCCTTCATCTAAAAGTGAATTGACTCGTTGCTCTTTGGTTTTGGTACAAGCTCATTGAAAATTGATGTGTGATAGAAAATGAAGATTAGACAAACAACGCTAAGTACAGTATGTATCTTTACCACTATTATAAAGAGGTAAAGTTTCTAATTTTGTTTCTTTTTTTGTAGGGATTAAACTTCGGAAACACTGATCCGATCATGAACATTCTTTCACTAATAGAAAGTTACACTATTCAGGAGTGATATAGGCTACTTATCATGATTGAACAAAAGCTAGTTTTCAGTATATGGAGGTACACCAACTCGAATGAAACAGGAATTGTTATAGTTTGACACAAGTTATCGTTCAATAGATAATTTTTTATTTTTTTTGTATGCAGATTCACACGAGAGGGAAGCCCTATGTTCAAAGACCACCGCGTGAATCAAGGGACAGGAAATACGAATTAACATTTACTTTGAATTTCTGAAGTTTGGAAGCCTCAGGAAAAACCTCTTTCGGCAAGGAGTTCCAAAGCTCAGCTCTTCTATTGAAAAAAGATCCCTGAGCAAGAGAGGTTCGACAGGTTTCCAAATTCACAACAAATGGGTGGGAATTATGTACTCGTCGGGTCATCCGTGTAGATATTGCCAAGGGGGGAACGATTGATAACAATTCGGAAGAGCATCGACCGTGAAAGTATCTATAGAAGAGAGACAAGTTTCCGACCCTTCTACGATGTTCCAATGAAGTGAGCGAGTCTGTGAGCGAAGAATCAGCAACAAGACGAATTGCCTTTCTCTGAATAGAATCTAGAAGCTTTAATGAATGTTTTGGTGCCGAACTCCACACATGAGAACTGTATTCCATGACAGGTCGTATCTGAGCATTGTAGATCATAAGGAGCTAACGAGAAATTAAGTAATTCTTCGCACGAAATAGAAATTCAAGTTTCTGGGAAGCACTTTCAGCGATCGATCTCACATGGTTTTTCCTATGAGAGATTATCACTGATCGTAATTCCTGGCATCGAGATACTTGATTTTCTAGGAACAGTTACTCCTGACATCTGAATATTTGATGATGATAGATCGGCTTTTCTTGAGAAGAGACAGGGAATAACTCTGCAGTATATTATTTGTTTCATTCATGTATTTATGGAATTATCACGAAGAAATCATGAATGGACATGCAAAAATTCATTTTTAGAAAACGCCCGAGCAGAAACCCCAGTTAACCTCTATTATCAAACATGTTAAATATAGAACAGAACGAAACAACATTTTGCATTTTTATGGGTATTTATTTACATAGAACAACCCCGGAAACGTAAATGTTTCCTATGCGGATGAAACGAGATCGGAAAACGTTATGAATTTTCCATAATTACGGCACAATAATTAGAAATATGACGTTGCGAGACACAAACGTGCCAGATTTATGTGTAGCTGTTGTACTTCAGTGAAACTGTTCGTTTCGTTAAAAGTACTAGTGGAAGAACAAAAAAAACAATCCTGAAATATGGGAGAAATTGAGTTAGTGATGTTTAAGTCAACGATCCCAATCAGTTCGATATACAGATTCACACGGAAGGGAAGCCCAATAATGTTTAAAGACCCCGCGCGAATCAAGGGACAAGAGATACGAATTGATATTAACTTATGATTTCAAAAGTTTGTAAGCCTTGGGAAAGACCCCCTTCGATAAGGAGTTCCAAAGTTCTGTCGAAAAAAGATTCCTGAGAAAGAGAGGTTCAAAAGGTCTCGAAGCTCACAACAAAGGGGTAGGAATTATGGAGTAGTCGGGTCATCCGTTTTGATATTGCCAAAGCTGGAACGATTGATGACAATTCAGAAGAACATCGACTGTGAAAGTATCTATAGAAGACAGACAAGTCTAAGACCCTTCTACGATGCTCAAACGAAGTGTGCAAATCCGTGAATAGAATCAAGAAGCTTCGATGAATGTTTTGGTGTAGAAGAACCATATTCTATGACAAACCTTGTAGATTAGAAGATGACGAAAAGTGAAGTATGTATTCGCACGAAAGAGAGATCCAAGCTTCTGGAAAACACCTTTAGCGATCGATCTCACATTGTTCTCCCATGTAATAATCTCTCATTACTGATCGTAATTCCTAGCATCGATATTCTTGACTTCGTAGGAATAGTAACTCGTGACATCTGAATATCAGATGAAGATAGAGATCGGTTCTCTTTGAGAAGAGACATGGTTTCCGCATTAGATTCCAGCAAATTGATGTAACCCCATTTTATTGTTTTCGTCAGTCATCGTTGATACTGACGTTATTGCCTCTCTGAATTTTTATTCCTCGTGCTGAAAGAGAACTGTCGTCCGCGAAACTATACACTGAATAAGATGTTTTCTCCAGCAGATCACTGATATGAAGCAGGAACAAAGTGGGCTCCAGAATTGAACCCTGTGGAACACCTGCATTTATTGAGATGATACCAGACGATACACCATCAACAACCACATAGAGAAACATATCAGACAAGAAACTCTTCAACGAAGCACACAATTGGGGAGGTTAACCATAAGACGGCAGTTTAGAAAGGAGACTTCGATGCCAAAGTCGATCAAACACTTTTCAAATTTCGGGTGGAACAAGTAACGTTTCTGCGGATTTTTCGATGGAATGCTGCAAAATATGTGGAACATACGCCAATAAGCCACTGGTTGATCTCCGATGGCGATATCTGTATTGTCGATCATTAATTATTCCTGATTTTTTCAGATATTCTATAAGCTACACATACGGCATACATTGCTATCGCCATGGAAATTCACTTAGATGAAAAATCGATGACTATCCTGCACATTTTTTTGTGGAAACATTTGGTCCTCGTCCACCTCCCAAATAAAATACTGCACATAACTCACAGAACCATTTTGTCGAAATGAATTTCAAATTTTATGCTTCAGATTTCAAGATCGCATTGCATGTCAGATCGAAGTCAATTGACACCATCAGAAGTTTGCGAACAAAATTACCGCCATTAGAGCCTTTGGTAGTTGTTGACCATAAGCTTCCAAATATTACGCGGGTGTAGGTGGCTATTACATTTTCAAATCGATCTCTGTTCTGTATTAGCATCTTCAAGAGATTTTTTTTTTCTCTGGTCTGAAATTGTCCAAGGGCACATACATCTATCAATGCTCGCGTGGCATACAAAGATTGAAGTGAATAAAAGTGAGCATGAGTTCAAACTGTAGATCCGTCCTTGTCATATCTCAACAAGTTGTATAAGTTTGTCTCAAAAAATTTGAGTGTTAGCATTTGCTCAAACTTTATTCACTCAACCCATGTCTCATGCCACCATACTTACTAGTTGATCAAATCATTTTCTGGGCAATTTGTTCAGGTCTTAACTCATAAATAGTAGGTTGAAGGGCAAATACCTTTCAGTAAACTACTAGGTAGTATCTTGGTGAATACTGAGATGAACGTCGATTCCATATCTGCCAGCAGGGTTCTTCACAAAATAGATTATCGCATATGCTTCTTGGTGATAAAAGATCAGGATTTATGAGTAAATTTCCAGGTCAGCTGTATATTACATTTGAAAAATACATATTTCTTCAAATCTGAAAATTCAATTTGATTTCAATGTTTCCGTTTCATGAAAGTAGATGATCGTCGCTAGAAAAACACTGTCAATCCTGAAAAGTTAAAACGCAGGAAATATTCTGTCTTCATGGCCTGCGCGGGTCATAGAGTGAACTTTAAGCCCGCGCTTGCCCTAAAGTGAACTTTATGCCGGCACGGGTACAAAGGATCTCATTATGTAGTTAAATAGTAACTGAGCAATAAAAATACAACAATTACCTAATTTGACGAAAATGAATGTTTCCACGGTCGCTGGAATATTGAAAATACTCCTTTCATATATTTATTTATTGATACAGCAATCTTACCAATTAACCCCCTACGAGTTGACCAGCTAAACCACAATATTGACTTCGACAGCTCGTACGGTCTTCGAGTTAGGGGTATATAAATGAAATACTCCTCTCAAAATTTGACTGTTGATGAAACTATTCAAATTACTCTCGTCGGTCTTCCTGCCCGTTCAGGTGTGGTGCTAAAGAATGTATTCACAGACGCTGGAGTATAGAATATAAGTTTTTGATAATGTTACGTCCTAGCGCCGGCCCTGACGAGATCGTAAACGCAGATGAGGGATCGCGTCGTAGCGTCGTCATTTTCCAGGAACTGTTGCTTGCCGCCTGGAGAATTCGAGACACGTCATCGGGGCTTCTCTCGAGGATTCTCGATAGGTACGCAGGTATATATACGTGAGAGGACTTCGTCGCGGGGAGAGTCAGTTATTCAGAGAGTTAGTTATTCGGAAGTTCGTATTCAGAGCTAAGTGGAGCAAGTTTATTGGAGCTAAGTGGAGAGTTTTGTTATTGCTAAGTGCGGGTAGTCGACGTGTAGAACTTGTATAACAGAGAGTTTGTATTAGAGAAGATTTTTGGTACAGAGAGTTTTAGTATCAAGCATTGGAAAGTTATCGGAGCGATTTAAGTGATTGCGTTGTATTGTATTGTGATAGAGAGTTATAATAAAAGAAGTTTAGTGTTGTTTGGTGTTTTAATCGACGAACCCAAGGATATATCGTAACAGTGTTGTCAGAAGTTGGATTTTGCAAGGAGATATCGCAACAATAATGATAGTAGGAGTCGAAACGTCGAACATTTCAAGATTTGGCACACGGATTGATTCCCGAAAGTATTATTGTTAGAATGTTTTTGAGGAGGTAGAAATGTTCTGGAATCTATTTTTGGTTCTTCTCTCCTCTGGAAATGTAAAGAGCTTCAAATTCTTATAGTACCGCAAGGGTCTATTCTGGAACCAATTCTGTTCTTGCTCTATGTCAATGATCTACCGGGATCGCTGAGGCCGGGATTAGTCTATCAGTTTGCGGATGACATATCTGTGATAGTGGACAGTTCTGGAGTGGGGGCTCTCTCGGAGGGATTATCAGACATTGCAAAGAAGATGTCCATATGGTGTTCGGAAAATGAACTCAAGTTGAATACGGGAAAAACTGGACTCATGTCATTTAGTAGATCTCAGAGTTATCAAGAATCACTTTATGTAAAACTAAACCATAAATCTGTTCCTATCATAAATGAAATTAAATTTTTGGGAGTTACAGTGGATAGTTCTCTCAGTTGGGGAAAACATGTCAAATTACTCCATTCTAAACTCTGTTCTATATGCGGAGTTATTCGAGCTTTTCGGATTCAAGTATCCTTAGATAGTCTAAAAATATATTACTATGCCCATGTCCAGTCGATTATTCAATATGGTATCATTTTCTGGGGATCAGCTGCTGACTCAGATAATATATTCTAAGCACAGAAAAGAATAATTCGTTCTATGCTGAAACTTCGTTACAGAGACTCATGCAAAAAACATTTCAAGAGCCTGGAAATACTAACAGTTCCATCACTATATTTCTTACACCTCACCTAGTCACTTTTGCAAAAAAACACTATAATATCTTTGAGAAAAACTGTGACACATATGCTGTTCAAATGAATATAAATACAAGAAAACGAACTGAACTCAGGATACCACCTCACAACACATCGTTTTTTGAAAAGGACTCTCAATATAAAGCAATAAAAGCCTATCAGTCTCTTTCCAGAGAAATCAGAAAAATAGCAGAAACGAAAAAGTTCAAACTTTCAGTCATATCATATCTGAAACAAGAAGTTTATTATAATTTTAATAATTGGTAAAATTTATGTTTTTTTAACATCTTTATTATGTATGTGTATGTATGAAAAGTGTTTAAGATTGTACTAAAATTGCTGTGCATATTATTTGTGTCTGTCTGTACCTGTATTCTAATTATCTGACGTTGCTAGGTCCTGTATGTTGATTTTATGGCAATAAATATTATCATTATTATTATTATTATCATATCTGTTTTTGGGGCAAGTTGGTTTATTTGCCCTGATACGTAAGTGAAATATTAAAAATATGCAAACTTGAGTGACTATTTTATCATTTGCGTATCGTATTTTTATGGATTTGGGGATTTAATCAATGAATTTATTGAAAAATTCATATAATTCCCCTTAACCCTTCGTTACCCCGGTGGGGTCTGAGGTACCCATATGTTCATTGATTATGAAGTCCAATACATATTATTGCACGTATGTAACTATAGTAGCCTATAGCTTCACTTCACACATTTAGCTTTGAATTCTCATCAAATAGTCAGTCGGTATACTGTATTTGGAGCGTCTAGAAGTCTTGAAAGTGTTTCGGGGTGTGACATACCCCACCGTGGTATTCGAGTGAGAACAATTGTGGAAAGATATCATCAGCTTTTGATTGTTTTTTTTTGGGAACAAATAATATAATCTAGTCTATCAGCGCATCAAAATAATTGTGAGCGATGGCGAGCTACGAGAAGGAACAACAGCGTCTTGCAGCTCTTTGGAAAGAGTGTGAAGAAGATAGTGGTTCAAATGCTGGGGGACCAAAGTCTGAAAATGTACTGGACCATTTGAGTATCTATAGTGATCATTCTGACCCAGAAAATATTGAACCTCAGTTAGATAGTGAACAATCTGAAATGTTCCATGGTACCAATCATTTATTTCAAGGGTATGAGTAAATGTGGGATTTGCTTTAGTCAAACCCACTTTAGATATCAGGAAAAATAATCTTTGCAGACCAGTAGATATTCGAAAAAATATTTTCGATATTCTAGGAGAAACCTCCCAGCTACCTGCGAGAAACGGAAATAGGGTTGGGAGAAGCCATATCTGCCCCAGAACTCCTAACAGAAAAACAAAATATTCTTGTGAGCGTTGCAATGTCTATTTATGTTTAGAACACGCGCACAATTATTGCGAAAATTGCGCTTTATGAATATCATGTAAATTTGTTTTCTAGATGTCATATTTTATATCTGCCAGTTAAAATATACTATTATTTGATGAATAAATGATATAGTTCTTTTGGATTTTATTTTTCTTTCATTTGTTTGTCAAATAAGAAGTGCATGTTTTTTCATTGAACGAAAATTGAATTCTACCAAATTATTTCAAGTTCACTATTTTTTTTTCATTACTTCTTTTAATGCTATTGCTTCTGTGAAATCCAACACATTACGGAATATGGAACTCAACGAGATTGAAAAAAAAATTATTTTTTCATTAATCTGTCGATTTTTCAAAATGGGGTATGTCACACCCCACATAGGTATTCATGTGTAATTTTTTTTCCGGGGTAACGAGGGGTTAACGACGTTTCGGAAACTAGTCTACCTCATTTTTAAGCATGATTTGAAAATTTCCAATGAAATCTCAACGATTTCTGGTAAGTGTCGAAATATGACACACTGGCATGACTTATTCATCAATAGCCATATCATGTGTTGATCCTGACATAATCTGCTTCGAATGGAATATCACCAGTTCAACTTCCCTTTTCAGAGGATACATCCAATATTGGACGAGTAACGATCTCTTCATTACCTACCGTTTGAAAAACTGCCAGTAGCCTCTTTGAGTTACTTTTTTGCTCCATTCTGTTCTGTCATAAGTGAATTGATGTTATTCCACTCGACCATGTGTGTACTATTTGTTGATAATGTGTTCAGCTAATTTCGACTGATCTATTATATCGTCTTCTCAAGTTGTTTTTATGTTCCGCTGTTCTTATTCTCGATGGCCTTGATGTTTCACCAAACACAAAAAATACTACAAATACATTTTTTTGTATTCTGTTTGTTTCGGATTACTAGTCACTCAATTTGGCATCTCTTCAGTATTGCAGTTACGAATCGGGGCAAATATATAGTAGTTTTCACAATAAATGATATTGACTGAAGGATTATAATAAAACCAATTAGACCCTTAAGTTGTAAAATCCGAGATGCACATCATGAATGTAAAAGGACCGGATTCAGGTAATTTTGTTTCTCAGAGAGGGATTGTAGAGGATTACAGCTTACAGCATTGGAAGTGTTCACTTGTGTTACGGCGTGCAATAATTTTATAACATTTATTTGTTATTACAGACATTAATAGCAAAGATTTTATACCCCAACGTACAGAATAGGCAGTATGTGGCATCCGTGGATAAAAAGTAATAGTGCTTCTTCCAGTGGTTCGTTAAAGAAGAATCACTTATCTTGTGACGCGAAAATCATTATAAAAAATGTGTATAGTTCCTTACTTCAGCAAGGATATAACGCGGGTGCTGCAGCAAAAGTAACCAGTAATTTGACGAAGGTGCCTCTTACTTCAGTAAGACGAATTGTTGAAAATTCCATGGAATCAAGAAAAAAGCGTAAAGATTCCGGTGTCACAAAAAGTCTAGACGACCTGGAAAAAGATTTGATAAGGCGAAAAATCTACACTATGTACGATGAGCATCGTGTCCCTACAATCAAAAGTCTGAAACAGCGGCTCATCAATGACGAAACTCACGTCAACTGTGGCCTCACTACTCTTTGGCGAGCTCTGTCCGCAATGGGCTTTAAATATCGCAAAATTGACAAGAGACAAGTAATAATGGAATCCACACGTTTAATTAACTGAATATATAACGTCGATTAGAAAATACCGGTCTGAAAATCGGTCAATACTCTACTTCGACGAGACGTGGTTTGATACGCATGACACCCCTTCCAAAGGATGGTCTGAATCCTCTAATAAGTGTAAAACAAAAGCACCATCAAATAATGGGAAGAGAATCACAATATTACACGCAGGATCAGAAAATGGTTGGATCCCAAACGCTATGTGGCTTTCTGCCAAAAATATTAAGGACTCTTGTGTTGATTATCACGAAGATACGACAGCAGAGCTTTTTGAAGATTGGTTTAAAAATTGTCTGTTACCCAACATTTCGCCAAACAGCGTTATAGTAATGGACAACGCAAGCTATCATAGTCGACAATTGCAAAAAATTCCTGTCTCAAAGAATACGAAATTGGAGATTCAAAACTTCATGGCTGCAAATGACATATATTTTGAGGAAAATTGTACAAAAAAAGAACTTTTACAAGTGCTGCAGTCATTTTCTTAAAAAAAACGTATGTTTGTGATACAATTGTAGAAGATTTGGGACATACAGTGGTACGACTACCTCCCTATTACTGCGTGTTCAATCCCATAGAGCTTATGTGGCACTAACTTAAATCGAGCGTGCGCGGAAAAAATACTTCTCCGACTTTAAGTGGTAGTGTGGTAGAATTAATTAGGAACTGTATGAATGACATTCCTACCGAGAGTTGGAAAAGTTCTGTTAGTCATGTCATAAATGTTGAAAACTCGTACCTTTCTGTAAAATCAATTGCGCCAATTAATTAATTTAGATGAGGATAGCGAAAGCGACACTGAACTGAATATAGAATAGAATTGTAACATTTAAATAAATTATTTGTTTATCTACATTATGCAAAATTCAAATTTCTTAAGTTCGACCCTGTAGCAAATTTGCATCTTTCACCAGATGAATTTCTACACAATGGGATTAAATCGGGTAGTTTATTGCAGTTAATAAGCCAATACCATTTACTGCGAAAAATACTATACTAATTGATTCGATTTGATAGTGAATTATCAATATATTCATACAATATATAAGGCTACTTAATAGTCTACATATAGTGAGTTGATTCATTGAATCAAGAAAGAATATATAAAAATAATAAAATATTGAAAATTGACCTAAAATAACAATGTATAAAATAACAATAACTACAAAATATGAACAAACAGTTCATATTATATGCCTCCTGTTCATAAAATAAAATATACGCTTCGCCACTCACAAGTGATTTGGAGGAGATTGGTGACACACAAGAATCGTTGAATTCATGCCAAGTTCCCACATAAGGATGCCGGCAGTAAGCTGTGTAGTGGCCACTGTATCTAGTGCCGCTGTGATTAGAGAGTGCGTAGAGATTGTAGCGACAAGGGGCTACATCGGCTGCCGCATAGTTCTTCATGTCCAGACCTTCTAACGGGAAATCTACCATGACATTAAGTTTACCCCTAGAACTATCGGATGGAGAGAATCGTTTGAGATGGATCACCAGCACATTGGGGAACTTGTGGATCGACAACGATTTTGAGCACTTCCGCCTTTCTTTACACTGTGAACATCTCGGTTTCTCGTCACCATCCAACATCTCTTCCTCGGTAAAAGCGTCTAAGCAATGATATAATCCGAGATGACCTGTAATTTGTGGGATAGGCAGTGAAAGTTCCCAAAATGGATCGAAGGTCACGGAACAGTAACCACAATATGTGCATTTCAGAGTCGATTTTAGTTGGCCGACGAAGTTTTTTAGTACGTTGGAATTGCCTATCCATGACACTTGCGATTCATTGCCGTCACTAAATTTGTCGTCTGATCCTGTTGAAATTGGCTTTTGTTTATCTGTGATTTGATTGATATCTTCGTGCAGTCCTTCGAGTAGGTGTATCAAAAATTCCTGGGCATCTTGTTGTGCATGACTCATGAAGCGAGGTGCATGAAGTTCGATTTGGCTCTTTAGGAAAAGTGTATTCACCACTTTGTTAGACGAATCTTCCGACCACAATTCTTTGATGACTTCGGCAAAAGCTTTCATCAGAGTATCTTTCATACTCGAAATACTATTATTAATGTCCTTTACATATGTATCTTTCTTCAAGTACTCCAGTAACCATCTTGTATTGGATAAACATTGGATGACACAGTTCATGAAACAAGTGTTCCCGACATTCTTCAACCCATTGAGACCGAATGATTTGATATTAGTATTTACCATGGGTTCGATGGTATTCAGGCCATTTGTGATTCGGTCGTCACATTTGTCTTCTATCGAATGGTTTCTCCTATCGAATCGGTGCGACAATGAATTAGAATTGGGAATGCTCGATATCAACTTCAATGGAGATGAAGAGGATTTTCTAAGCCTTGGAGATATTAATGAATCTAGGTGTGTGCAGCCAATTTCCTTAGAAGGAATCGTTTCCCTATGTA
Organism: Zygogramma bicolorata; assembly: GCA_032362365.1. NCBI lineage: Eukaryota > Metazoa > Arthropoda > Insecta > Coleoptera > Chrysomelidae > Zygogramma > Zygogramma bicolorata. The sequence goes on along the minus strand of JAVJAQ010001645.1, from coordinate 617,825 downwards.
TTTCTGTCTTGTTGTGGAGTTTTACTTTTTGATTAAAATCTAGTTGTTCATCAGATAATTTTGGGGATTGCTTGTTTCGACATCTTCTAAAGGGATTGTGAGGATTTAAAAATAATTCATCCAGTTGACGAGTAACAGGAATGGTTCCAAGGACGGAAGCTGCATTTCCACGTTGAATTGCAATACCGATACGTTGGAATAAAAATGATGTTGCTCTAGTATCATTCGTGGCTTCTGTTATTTTTTTTTGCCAATCTCTTTGATGAGCTCCAATGCTTGCACACCAAAAACTCCAAAGGTTTCAATAGCAATTGGATAAAAAATGTACAGCTGCTGTAAATTTTGATATTTTCTAGTCTTTAACTTTTCACCATTCGCAGCGGCAGCACCATGACTATGGGAAGTGGCAACTACATGTGATAATGCCAAAGTATCGACGCATGTAAAATCCCAGACAAGAGGTTTACCAAACTTCCAAGGGATGAGTGTCATACCGTCAGGGCGGTTGCCATCGTCGCGACTCACACCAAGAGGTTCTAAAATTGCTGGAATTTTTGCCGTTGTCAAGGCACGTTTGATCAAGTCATTCACAACACCATGACGAGAATAACGTCCTGCGCTGAATTTGCAGCTCAAACCGTGAATTCCCGTTTCATCAACGTGAACACCACATCTGCAGGTATGAGGAACACAAACCGAATTTCCCAAACGCAGTCCAATTGCAATTCTGAATGATTCATTATCAAGGAGAGTGCCCAGTGAACTCACTGGAAGAGCATTGAGCCAGGAACCTGATTGTTCGGAAGCAACTGCTTTGAAACGAGCCTTTTCGGTTATTGACATAGCTGAATCTAGCAGTTCTTTTTTAACGATATCAATCAGAGGAGTATCCCAACACTTTTGCGAAGATTTTTCCGAATTCGATAATTGGATTTTTGTTTTGGAAATCCACAGCTGCTCTCCTTCTAAGTTGAGATATTTTGGTGTGTTCGAAAAACTTTCTGGTAAGATTGCCTCAATCAAGTCAGCAACACTATTGGTAGATGATAAAAATGCAGGTAAGGCTAAATCAGATGTGAGACGAATTCCCAATCCTCCTTGTTTCACTGGGAGTGTGGCTTGAATCCATTTCCTTTCGTCTAAATGGTTATTGGTTATTCCTTCACTAAAAAAAAAACTAATTTTTGCCGACTTTCTCACGAACATAACGCAGGAATCCGCATCGTTCGGGAATACATATTCATATCGCGTCCACGAAAATAACGTTTCTATTTATGAAACACCCACCGGAATACACACGGACGGCAATAAATTACGGCAGCACGTCATAGAAATAGTTCTCAACAGGTGTATCGTCGGGTGTGTGAATTTCGTCGTGAATCGATTGAAATCGCGGATGGCTTCTTTGCTCGAGTAATCTTGATAATCGATCGATCCTCGATAGCGGCAATCGCGATCCGTCGTACAGGGCAGGATTCAACACAGAAATTCCATAAACATTTTTTTAACGAGCTTAGTGCAACCTAAGGAGTATTTGAGAATACGGTAAACTTCGAAGCGCTGTAAAACTCTAATAAATGAACGGAATTACAAAAATTCATAGTGTACCTAAATCATTCGGTGACACCCCCTCTATAAAATTGTTCCGATGTCTTTTCATTGTAAAATGACTAGAGACAAAATTATTGCGCCGAAACGACAATTTCTTCCAAAGTTTTCAATGAGTTTTTTACGATGAAAAGTAATAGGAATGAAGTTGTATAAAATTCAATTTTTAACAAAATATGCCGCCAAGAAATTTATGCAGGAAGAATAGTTGGATAGATAAAGCGCAAACACCATTAGCACCCTTTTTTTCAAGATGGTGGTCGCGGGACAAGGGTTGTAACTCCACAAACTCTGATTTGAGCTAACCCTAACCCCCCCCCCACACACATAAAAAAATGAAATTGCCTCCTCTGAGTAACTCTGAGCAACCCCCAATGTAACTTTTCAATCGACTAAGGTTGGGTACTTTACCACCTGAGAATACGTTAAAATAAATGGTGCTGAGAATGGACACCACACTCTGTCATTTGCTAGATTGAAAGCACAGCCTGAGCACCGATTATTTTAACGGACTGTTAATCAGGTCGTAAAGTACCCGCCCTAAGGGTTGTTGTCACTGATTTGCGTTTTCCCATTTGCTTCCGTCGGCCAATTTCGCCTGTTTGTATATAATTAAGATAATTGATCTCTCAAAATATTTAACGGTTGCTACTCATTAAGGTATATTCGAGCCACTGACATTGTACATTTTCTTTTAATCATCGAACTGTTTACAACTTAAAATTATTCGAGGACGAGATCGACCGAAAGCTAACGTAAATTTGCCAAACCACAACAAATTTATCAATCAATCGACGAGATATTTTATGTACGAAGGCTCGTAAGTAGCGTGATTCTTCGCGTTAACTCTGAACCGTAGATTCTCGTTGATGACGGAGAAAGTCCACAGCGTCTTCTCCGCCGTCGACTGCGGGTAAAACTCTCCGCCGGTACGTTTCTTCGGCTTCAGCACTTCGTAGATGGAAAAGTACTTGTCCGGCTTGTGTTCCGGGAACTTGTTGAAGCCGCCGGCGTGACACCCTCCCGGAAGCTTACCGGGTCCCGTAGGTACGAGCTTACCCGGCGGCAAAGGAGGAATCGCCTTTTCCTGAGGCCTCACGTACGAAGGGCCGGGCTTCATCTTCGGAGGGTCTCCGAAGGGATTGGGCTCGAAGTAGTCCTTCGTGTAGTGGCTGGTCAGCATCGGTCCGTCCAAAACCTTACCGTACTCCTTGTACTTCGGCTTCGCGCCGTACCTGTCAGCGTCGTGCGAGGGATACGGGTTGAGACAGATGTCCGCGTAGCCGTACCCTCCCCGTTTCCCTGGACTCGAGAGTATGTTTCTAGGTTCGTGCTTGAACGGCGGCCTCGGCTTCTTCAAGTTACCGAACGCGTCGATGCGACCTCCGAAGGTGCCGTAGTGGTCTCCGGGAGTCGAGTGCAGCTTCCCCTCCCCGGTCGGTATGAAAGGCTTCTCCGACACGTTCTTAACAGGAGGTTTCTTCTTCACCCCCCTTCCCTTCAGGGCTTCGCCGACGAACATCCTCTTGAACTCCTTGTCGAAGTAGCAGTCTTGCTTGCCGGTCTTCACTTTGGGCCCCTCTCCCATGATGTTCCGGCCCTTTTCGACGCGCGGCTTCGGGAAGGGCGACACGTAGCCTTTGCCGTTCATGTAGGGCATTTCCGAGAAGAGGCCCAGCCTCTCGATGTCCGGTCGGCCGAACATGTGGCCCACTTCTCCCAGTTTGGCCATTGCGAAGAGCGGGTTTCGGAAAATTTCGAAATAATTTTTTGGCGTGAAAAATGCTCGGGTGTCAAAGGTGACAGTGACGTTGGTTGTTAGCTGTGAGTCCGTTACATATCCCGATCGCGGTTGGTGTACTCTACAACTCTACACGAATCTAAAGTACGTTTATTTTTCAATTTGCAATTGAAATTACTCAAATATAATCTTTACAAATTGCTGTGATGGTAATTTAATTATATTACCAGGGAATTGAAACAGCATAAAAGTGAGTCTAAGAGACAGGTAAAACTGGTCACAAATCCTATGTCGTACAGCTTGTCCAATCCATCTTGGCACAAACTCAGCTACTGTTCCACTTGTACACTGGTAGTGCTGACCATGACGATAGAAGAAACACCTACTAGGAATGAATTTCAACACAGTGAACACATAATCCGTTTTTTTTTTAAATCCTACTTTACTTCACAGAGATTGCCGTACACATACGTCATCAGTTCTTTGCAATAGAAAAACTATTCGACAGATAGATTAAGAATAGGGCACCGTCTACTGGCTATCAGATCACTGCACACGCACCAAGAGGTCAGCACAAACGACCATGTGATGACAAGTTATATTAGCAGTAACTATGCAGTGTGTAGATGAAAAGGGACTTGTAATAATTCATCTACATCAGTAATAGCTGCAGGAGAATCAAGCTAGTGGGAATAAAAAGAAAGATGATGGTAGCGCTCATGGCGGCCAGAGGCACCTACGACGGTGGTTTGAGTTGACATAATATACGTATGATGGACAAACTGCACGGCCCAGCTCTTCAGGTTGACTGACAGTCATTCAATATCTGAAGTTTGCAGCGCCGAGCACGGTTAGAACTTGAATAGGTGACCTCATTCAGGAAAAGGCCGCGTCACAACTGCGGCAAAACGTAAAGCGGGCGGTCCCGAATCCATGGATGTTGGTCTTGTAAAAGATCCATATTTCTGGTTGGAATATCAGAGGGTTCGGGAAAATTTCCGGTTGGGGAAAGTGTGCTCAGTGGCGTCGGTGATTGGGTTTGATAGCGAAAATAGGCCGACGTTAAATGAAGAATAAAAAAAAAGTGTAAAGACTTGCCTGTTTCACCATGGTGTGTGTGATGAAAACAGCAATGACAGCATCGATGAAGAGTCTACATTTCCCCATTCTTTCTCCTGACATGGAGAGAGGCAAAAATGAATCATATCAAGTTGGAAAACTAATCTAGATACACGATTTTGAAAAAACAAGTGAAGTGAAAGTGCCACAAATGCCTTTGTGTTTATCTGAATTAGATTTATTGAATAGAATATAGTTGAACATGTGACTGTTCTATTATTAAGCTAGGGACTATTCCATTCGAAAATAAGTTCGAACTGTTTAGCACGATAACATTGAGCATTCTGTATGTAGCTTCCATTTTTTTTTTCTTCAGAACACATATTGAAGTATTGTGGGGTGAAGGGTTCGAAATTTTTTTGCCTCTTTCTTGTCCGAATAAACAATACAAAACATCAAAAAAATCAAACAACAATCTCTGATAATATATCTATATCATTCATAGAATTTCGATTCACTCAAAAAGGAAGAAAGAGGGTATCCAAAACAGATAATCCCATGGCTGTATGGCTCTATGGGCACTGATTTACAACGAAGCCACTTTTCCTTGTATTATTTAATCAAGCACAAGTTATTTGATTCAAATAAATATTATTCATAGGGTAATTCTACACAAAAACTGAAAAAGTGAGAGTGGTTAGTGACGAAATATTTTCCTGGGGAGTGAAATGAAAGTACGAACTAGTCTCTATTCTTTTGAAAACAAATTTCGTGTGTTTGAAGTTTTATAAAAGTTTTGTTTTCCTCTGTTTTGAATTTAGAGACGAATCACTTTTGGAACAGTTTTTCGAAACCTTCAAAGCGTATATGTGAGTGGAATGTTCATCTCCAAGTACTGGACATGAAAACTGCACATTCGAAACGAACTTTCTACAGATTATGAAGAGTGAGAAGAGGACAATCACTTGACGAACATGTCGTGCTTTATATTCGGAATATGGGACGGGAGCCGGAGAATACAGGGGCCTGTTTCATAAAAGTACAAGTCTTGTAGCTACAAGAGAAAGACAATGCAGGTACAATTAAAAAACTAGTAAAGAACAATTATTTATCATCTTGTTTCTTTGTGTTTTTCTTGTAGCTACAAGACTTGTATGTTCATGAAACAGGCCCCTTGGACGTAAAAGAAAATAGAAAACAGCTACACGCTTGGTCAATATGAGTTTGTATATCCAGTAAACTCCAGACTGACCTACGTCTGGTATATGTCAGTCGGGTCTAACCCAAGAAACTCACACACCATAAAAGATTCACTCAAATTGGGTCTAGGCCAGTCAGGATTCAAAGGCAATAAAAAATCTGATGAGATCTGCCAGACAAGGATTAAGGATGATCACTACCATAAATTGGATCAAGTTCGGTAGTTGGAGTATCCAATATGATATAGTACAGCCTTTGGCATCAAGCCATCATTCCCACTATATACTCCAGTCTATGACGGTGAAAAAAGTGTAAACTGTGTATTTATCCCATACAGCACCGATTCGTATGAAAATTTGGATATAGGTTCTACTTACCCTCCATTCCAAAATCTACCCCGTGCCGAGGGTTGCTTTCTCCCTGGGGATGGATGCCACCCCTTCTTGGGGGTGAAAAAATTTTTATTGGAAATAAGTGCGGAAATCAATAGATTGACTAATTCTAAGCACTTTTTGTTCAATGAAGTTTTTTCTGAAAAGCAATACTTTTCGACTTATTCGCGAGTGAAATTGTCGGTTTTCAGGCAAAAAAAACACGTTTTCAGATCCTTTTTCGCGAATAACTGGAAAAATATGCATCTAATCGAAAAACCTGCAGAGAGCAAAATTATAGCTTTTGAAAAAACAAAGGCGATTGTTCATTTGTGATGTATGCAAACCCACTAAAAACTGAATACTTGCTTGTTGAAAGTTGATTGGTATTTTCAAACGACAAAATGGAAATTTTCTACGTACAATAACCAAAATCCATTGCATTTTTCGAAAAAAACTAATCGGACCTTTTCTGAAGTCCTTCAAAAATCCTTCATTTTTGTTATTTATAGAAGTTTCTAGCATCAAAACTGACTGAGGTATGAAGGAAATAATGTTGAATCCTAGTTTTCCGTTGAAAAAAAATTGTGAATAACTCATCCTCTTTCCCCCCCCCCCTTTGAAAAAAATCGTTGTTAGGTACTCCATAATTCACTTCATTCATGTTTTTATGATGAGTTCTGAGTTTTTCATCAAGTGAGAGTACGTAGTTTCGGAAAAAATTGAGATTGAAGAGAAAAAACCATATACGTGATTCAGCGAAAAATCACCATTTCTTCGAAATAATTCGAAAAGTATTGATCACATGCAAAATTTCCTAGAGTACAAAATTGAAGGCTATTCTTCTCTGAAAATTTCGATGTTTCATTTTTTTCTGTAGGATGAAAATAGAGTAAGATATGGCCAGTTAAATACTGTGAGGGTTCGCGCAAAGTACCTTTTTTGAGCCCTTTCAGCATGAACCTTTTCAAAAATATAATCTGAAACAAGAAATAATGTGAATGAGCTTATAGCTCTTGAAAAAAGCTACAAAATACTTTTTTGGTGGATTTGATTGCTTGAAGACTAAGCGAGTTATGGGAAAAAAACAAAAACAATTTTTGTAGAAATTAGAGTATGTACATTAGTATAATGAAGAATACACATAGTAATTATATTTAAGGCCTAGTGGAACTATATGTATATTATATTTTTATATATACAGATAGTTCAACTAGGCAACGATTTTTTCCAAAGGGGGGGGGGAAGAGAGGATGAGTTATTCACAATTTTTTTTCATGGAAAAAATAGGATTCAACATTATTTCCTTCATACATCGGTCAGTTTTGATACTAGAAACTTTTATAAATAACAAAAATAAACGATTTTTGAAGGACTTCGAAAAAGGTCTAACCAATTTTTCCCGAAAAATGCATTGGTTTTTGATTATTGTACGTAGATACTTTCCATTTGAAAATACCAATCGACTTTCAACAAGCAATTATTCAGTTTGTTGTGGGTTTGCATACATCACAATTAAACAATCGCCTTTGTTTTTCCATAAGCTATAATTTTGCTCTCTACAGGTTTTTTCGATTAGATGCATTATTTTCCAGTTATTCGCGAAAAAGGATCGGAAAACGTGTTTTTTTTACTGGAAACCGACAATTTCACTCGTGAATAAGTCGAAAACTATTGCTTTTCAGAAGAAACTTCATTGAACAAAAAGTGCTTAGAATTAGTCAATCTATTGATTTCCGCACTTATTTCCAATAAAAAATTTTTCACCCCCAAAAAGGGGTGGCATCCACCCCTAGGGGGAAAGCAACCCTCGGCACAGGGTAGATTTTGAAAAAGAGTGTATGTAGATCCTGAATCCAAATTTTCATGCGAATCGGTGCTGTATGGGATAAATACACGGGAAAATGGTCATAGACTGGACTAATAATCATACTCTCCCGCTGTCCTGCTATGAGTTAAATACACATTTGAACAAATTCTTTCAGAATTATAAACAATGAATGTAAATGAACGATGAGATTCGACCCTTTGGTGTAGAAGTTGAAACTTCTAGAGATCAATTACCCCAACACCAAACTAATATTTTTGCACTCGACGCCCATTTCGGTAACAAGGTTAGCATCTTAAGGAGAAGAAAATTGATACGTTACAGTATCATTCTTCATTACGCCAGAGACAGTTTCGCCAAAGAAGAAAAGTTTCTGCCCTATTCGATATTCGAACCTAGGACATTCCAGTCCTGAGATAAACACTTGACGACGGCGGATGATCAACGATAAAAAATAAAATATGTAATGATTCACTTCAACTTATGAGTAGTTATCTCAATGGCGATAACACACATTTTAGTTACATTTCCTCATTTTATGTATTGTTTTTTGGAAAATATAGGATAATTTCATGAGAAAAAGTTAAGAAATGGAAGTTTTGCCCAAATATGAAGTCTTAGCATAAAACTAAATTTTTTCTTTTTGAAATATCCTCGTATTTAATAAATCAAAATGCTAATTAGTACGTATTAATACTAGCTATAACCAAATCACTTTCGAATCATTTCCATCGATTTGAAGTAGGTACATTATTAAATTTCACATGCTTTTTTTCTATCTTTGTTTTCTTGGTAACTTGGTAACTCCATTTCAGTTTGTTGCATCGATAGGTACTTAACTTCTCTAGAATTTTGCATTGACGTTTTCAACAAGGCAAATGATCCACTAATGATACTGTGATTTGGTTATAGCTACTTTTACACACTGATAAGAATTTTGATTTATTATATGGGAATTTTTATTCGAGTTCAAGGCTAAGACTTTATATTCGGGCAAAACTAACATTTCTGAATAACCTTTCCTCATGAAATCATATAATATTTTTCAAAATGGGGGTACTATTTTTTGAGATCGAGATTGATATCTGCTTAATATGATAATGTCTAGAGAGCGTGATGCTCTATAAATGTGGAGGCGTCCATATAGAAGTCTGGCGCACACTGAATTCCCGGGCCAAGTCATTAGGGTCGGAAGACGGTGACGATGAATGAATAAGATTAATGAATTACGCACCAGCTCCAAGATTCCATAGAATTCGATAATGACTTGCCATTGTTCCGGAATGAGCGACAAAATCGGGAAGGTGACTTCCGCGAAAGCGGATTAAATTATTTTCTCCCGAATTTTCGACTCGGGATAATGTCATTCCTTCCATATTCTGCGAAGGAATTCCGAGTAGGAAACGAGGCGAGTCCTGAATGGGGAATTAAAATACTATATCCCGGTCTTCAGAAATCGCACCAAAGAAGTGTAAAATATCACGTCGTAACTACGGACTTCTTTTCTGAAACTCTCACAAAGATGACAGTCGATTGAATGTTTATGTAATACCATAATTCGAATTTTACATTTTGATTGAAAAATAAAAGTGATTTCTGCTCTCATTGAATTCGAAAAACAAGGTTTGGACTTTAATCTCGTCACTACTAGTATATTTTTTGGTACGATTTATGATGAAGATGAGAGTTAATTTTGCGCGTCCTTATGAAACCAAATTTCGAAATTTCAGTTTTATTTTAAAAATATAAATATTTCAATGGTTTCACGGAATTTTCACGTTCATTTCAATAACTTATGTTTCACAATGTAAACTGAAATTTTAAGATCTGGTTTTATAACACGCAATTGACATCTTGGGGAGTTGACCAAGAATTTTACCAAAAAATATAGTAGTGACGTGATTAGATAAATTCGACACTCAATTTTTCTCCGATTGACATCAAACATTAATTTTTCAGATACATCAATCAGCTAAGTATTACTTTTCCTGCTTGGGCAGCAAAGTAAATATTTTCCTGTCTAAACATCAGAAGTATTAATTTAGTACTGTTTGAATGTCAATCTTCGGAATTGACATTTGTCCAATATTTCAAATCTGACATAACATTTTGTCCTCCAAGAGGAACAGCCATCCGCGATCTATATCAAGCGAACTCATAGATATGCATTTTTCACCAGAGAGCACGATGAAAGCAGATTCCTTTAATTTTCGTTTCCTGCCATTGCCCTCTTTCATCATAATTTTAGTGTCTACTGTGTGATCTCCATCGGCAGTAAGAATATGTTCTGATAATTTAGAACCACCCATCCGTCTGTTCCTGGTGTACATCTTGTGTTCACTCTTTCGCACTTCCAATGGTCGAGACAATTCACCGATATATGATTAGAAACAGAAAATAACAATGAACTTCCATTTCAACATGTAATTATAAAGAAATCGACACGCCATGTATACACAAGTATATATCGAAAGAAAACACATACCAACAGATATCTTCACTACACCTCAAACCACCACACAAGTGTCAAGAAAGGTATAGTAAAATGCCTTTATGATAGTACAAAAATTATATGTAACTCAGAAGAAAAAATCAATGGAGATATGAACTTCATAAAATGAGTATTGAAAGAAAATGGATATCCAGAAAAAATTATGGAAAAAAACTTTGACAGAAATTTAAAATCCGGACACAGTCCACAATGAAGATATACAACCTACACAAAATGCGCAACCTGTATCAGACATTATACATTATGTCCCTCGTTGTCTGAAAAGATAAAACGGAATACCTTTCAACACAACAAATACTTAACGGTCAACACTGACACATACCAAACCAAATACCGTCAAATGAGGTGACTTCGAACAGGTGGGGTGACTTCGGACAAAGGGTGTTGATACCCTTCAATCGCATTTCACTCGAAAACTGTTCATCCACATGATAACTGTCCAACGCAGGCTTATTCTTATTAGTTTGCTTTCGGTCGTGGTGTGGGTTGTAACGCTGCTCTGGTGAGTTTTGGTGTTATTATTACGTGTTTGATAATAACAAGATTTTGCCATTTTTCGAGAAGGTGAAAAAGCTTCGCTTCTGGCAAAGTTTCTGTGATCTTTCCGTGATTTCTGCCCAAAGAAAAAAGGAGTATCATGCTTTAGTAATACCCCGCTAAGAAAAAATATTAGCTTTTTGATGTCGAATGTTAGTTACAGGGTGATTTCAAAATTTACTCATAATATATTGTGAATTCGGACATGGCAAGAAATTACCGAAAGCAGCTAGGAGGACGAAAATACCAAATTACTCCACCGAATTATTACAACAGGCACTAGATATGGTTAAGAGTGAACGTATGACTTTTCGAAAAGCTGAGGAGCGGTTCGGGATTCCTAGGGCCCCTATAAATGATAAAGTTAAAGCACGCCATCCGAAACATAATGGAGGTCAGACAATTCTCTCTGAAATAGAAGAGAACAAAATATCACAAGCAGTAACTTCAGCTGCTAAATGGGGATTTCCGCTCACAGAATTTGAGATTCGAATAATAGTTCAGTTTGAAAGTTTCTACCAAAGAATTAGTTTGTAGTTTAAACTGTGTTTATTGTTTTAAATATTTTCAAGTTCCTAGTCCGAAACCTAGCTAGTTTCAAAGCGATATTCGAGGTCATAATCAAAATTGCCTATTGAAATGAGCTCGTTTTTGTTTAGATTCGGACGTTATCTACCAAAAACATCTTTAAACAGAGTGTTGTCTATTTTTTTGATAATTAAAAATATTTTTCTGTTTTCAAAAGTGTTTTATTACATCAAATACACTTCAACCTATTAGGAAATACTTTTAAAAATCATAATTATGTCCGAAGTTATCTATATACGCGACTGTCTTTCTTTCTAGACCGTTTTAAATGCTTGTCCGAATTCACCCCACCTATGCTGGTAAATTCGGACAGATTTCCACCACAAAAAAAATTACACTCGACAAAACTTTGAAGAGAATTGAAAGAGCAACATGCGTGGGCTATTCTGAAGTTCCTTCAGCGAAAAATTCAATACGATTTGTCAACTGATTGAAAAGTTATTACAGAAAAACATCGAAAATTGTCCGAAGTCACCTCACTTGACGGTAACACAATGGAAAACACAAAAAATTGTATTCATCAATTTCCTTGTTCGTGCGGCAAAAATATATCGGTGAAACGTTTTGACCATTGTAAGTGCGAAAGAGTGAACACAAGAAGTACATCAGGAACAGACAGATAGGTGGTTCTAAATTATCAGAACACATTCTTACTGTCGATGGAGATTACACAGTAGAATGGAACGACACTAAAATTATGACGAAAGAGATCAATGACAGGAAACAAAAATCAAAGGAATCTGCTTTCATCTTGCTGTCTGGTGAAGAATGTATATATATATATGAGTTCGCTTGATATGGATCGGGGATGGCTGGCCCTCCTGAAGGACAAAATGTCAGATTTTAAATATTTGACAAATGTCAATTACGAAGACTGCCAACAAGAGATATTTGCATTTGAACAGGAATTCGCGTATAATTTTTGAGAACGGACACGGATTTAGTTTCTGAAACGTTAACGATAAGTATTTTCATAAATATATATAATAGTTCTGATTTATTTGATAGGCAAAATTTGAGATATTCGAGAAGTTGCTGACTAATTGGACTTGTTCTATCCAGAAAGAACTGTTTTTCAATAGACTCAGCAACATCTAGGGGTAGATTAAAAATCTGCCCTTCTACACTTGTATAGATTCCAATATTAATTCTTATTTTTTCAGATTGTGGTAGGGGACAAACCCAGAAAACTACGTAACAATTATCGGTTTTAATTGCACAAGTGCATAAAAATTACCGATAATTTTGCAAGAAAGCGTGATATCTAAAAATTGCAAGTTTATTTTCATATTTTGGCGAAAGTGCTCCAGTCCGAAGGACGAGGGCTCTCTTTTACAAAATATGAAAATAACCGAATGCAATTGAGATATCACGCTTGAATACAAAATTATCTGGCCATTTTCATGCACGAATGTAATTCATTGGAATATTTCACGAATAAAGAAATTCTCAAGGAAATGTTATTTTTTGTTCATTTATATAGATTGTATGGAGTACTCACCTTAACTCGAAATGTTTTTTCATTTCTGAAGTCTATCTGACATTTATTTGTGCCTTCTACTGACGTCTAGCGATACGGTTTCAAATGTGTTATGATGAGTTGATACAATGCAATTACCGCTGTAAGTTTTCGATAATTGCATTGCTCTTATGGGACATTTTATATATGAGGGAAATATTCACTTTAATACTTCTGTCGCTATCACTGTTCATAATGATGTCAAACTAGAATTACTATGAACATATACTTTTCCATAGCAACCAACTATTCCAAAACTTGCGATTTCTATCAATTTTTGTTTTAATTTATTACTTCAGGTGAAATAAAAATATTGAGAATTGTAATAATTTGCAAACACGATATCCTACATATATCATTATAAACGATCGAAGAAAAAAATATATGTTTAAGTCGGCAGCGAAATAGATCGACTGCCTTAGATTAATTCCTAGCCTCGCTACGCTCGGCTATGAACTACGAGTCGCGGCAGTCAATATACTACTTTGCTACCTCGTAAAACAAATAACTATTTACGAGACTGTTTACGACTTGAGTGCACCAAGATATACCTTCTGGAGATAATGCTGTTAAATTCGTTCAGCAAATGGAATCTTGGAGGAGAACAGAGGAAAATGTTTGTTCAGAATCCTCAGTTCTGAAGAGAACAAAAGGTACAATGATGGCCTTTATTCATTGAAATGAAAAAAAAACGTGACGATTCAGCTTTACGCTATTTTTCAATCAAATTTTAGATTTTTCTATCGATTATAGAGATATGTTCCAAACAAATTGAACATCTACCAGTGCATTTATACATTCAAACAAAATGTTAGTCAACTCCATCGATTGGCTTTTCGGAATCAATAAGAACTCATTTTTGAAATCTACACCATTTACAAACTCTTACCACGAACTGAAAAGAACCTAGAAGAGAATATTTGTGAACGAGTTTCGAAACGGGGGCGGATTTGGTTTTCGAAACGTTGACTACAAGTATTTGGATGAATAACAGTTCTTGAATTCTTTTGGTATGTAAATTTAAATTATGTGACGAAATTGTTGACTAATTGAACGTGTTTCATTCAGGAACACCTGTTCTTTAATTAACCAGCAACTTTTCTGGGTAGATTAGGAATCTCAGTTCACTCTTATTTTTATTTTATTTATATTATTTATCTATTTGGGACACAAACAAGACAAACCCAGAGCATGTATCCACCAAGTTCCCAAATGATTAAAAAACACAAATATATATGAAACATATCACTGAGTGTGAAAGCATGAAATTACGATAAGTTGATTTTGAATATTCTGAAACTTAAAATTGTTCAAACATAAGAACACGCTGTATACGTGGTGAAGAAGTTGCTCGCCAAATATTCAACGGGATTCAAGTTCACTGAAATATATTTGTAGTGATCTTATTGATCGTCGAAATTTAAAAAAACTATTTTCGAAAATATCTATGATTGTTGATTCTGCTACTTTATTGTAGGGTTTGAGTATTCTATGTAAAGGGGAATTCAAATAATAATTCGTGTTTGCTTGATTGGTATGAAACAAGGAGAAATGTCTAGTTATAGAAACACGAACTGCAAATTGTATCAGTTGAAGAATTTCTAGTCCATTACCTTGTATAAAAATTTAACATCTGAAATCATTCTTCGTTCTTCCAAATATATTAGGTTCAATTCTTTGCGAATAAGACTGCTTTCGGTAATTCGTTTGAAGCATTTCCTATTAATATAATTGATATATTTGTTTTGAATACTTTCTAGTTTTTGAATATATATATTGTAAAGTGGATTCCAAATCACCGAGCCATAATTAAAGACACTATTCACTTAAGACATGTACAGAGTCCTCGAGGTTCTTGGATCACTCATATCACTGCAGGATCCGAACAAGAATCCCAGCATTGTGTTTGCTTTTCAAGAGACTGCAAATATGTGTTGATCAAACAATCATTTGGAATCAAGTATGATTCCAAGGTCTCTGACACTCTGGACATTCTTCAATTTATGATTTGAAATGTTGTAAGACGTCGAAATTAGGTTTGTGTTTCTGCTGAAATTTATGTGATAACATTTGGTTAGGTTCAGAAATAAACTATTCTAGTTAAAGTATTCGAATAACCTGTCAAGATCTTCCTGTATTGAACCCATATCTTGACTGGAAGTAATGGGAAGAAAAATTTTCAGATCATCCGCATACGTAAGATATCGAGTAGATTGAAAGCATTTTTCAATATCGTTGATATACTTATATGTTAAACAGCAAATGTCCTAGGTGGGAGCTCTTGTTTAGATTCCAATATTCATGCTCATTTTTTCAGATTGTGGTTGGCTAAGAACCCAAAAAAAAATCACCCACCACAAAATAATGCCATTCAAAAAGTTCTAATCTGCACAAAAAACGGATATAAGAATTTGAAGCTTTTTCTTTTTCATTTCCGGGGAAAAGAAAACCCAAAAATGAATTTCAGCATATCGAACGGCTTATATTCAGTTCATTTGATGATTATATGAGAAAATAAGTGAAAATCACCTTGGATTGATATATCAGTGAAGTATCCTCGGTCGTTTCGTAATTTGTCGAGAGTTGTTCGATTTTTGAATAATTTTTTGACAAATCTGTAATGATAGCGAAGTATTTCCGTTGATAGACAATCTCGAGCCGATTATAATGTCCACAGGTTGACTTCAGACAAATGTAAACACATAATCAATTTTGATTTCAGTTTTGCCATGTAATTTTTCACATTGTTTCCTACCATCACTTATTTTTGGAGATATTAAGTGAAAACGTTCGTTGCAAAGTAGGAATTTATCACCTAGCTAGCTTTACGGGGGTGAATTTATCTAGTTTTCATCGCAATATTAAATAAATAGGAAAAAAAGGTTAATTCTTAAACTGTGCCTGAACAAAAATAACCTTTATTGGTTTTCAAATAAATATCAAAAGAATACGAAAAAGTTAGTTGAAGGTTATTCACCGTCTCTTTCTTCCCCTTTGTCAATGAATTGAACGCCTTGAAAGAAACAGGAGGTTAGTTTATTGTTTCAACCTTACTTCTATTATAGAAGTTCTGTATTCTTTTCATTCCAATTTGATAAAGGAGAAGCTGGAAAATAGCCCCTTGAAACTTCATTGTTTCCACACAGAACAAGTTTCCAAAAAAATCATAATACTTAATTCGGCACAAAGAAGATCTGACGTGTATCACCTCTCTTGATTCCATCATACTCTCCATCATACTAGAAAAATTAAAAGAAAGCGCGTACTTATGCATCATTCAATCTTGTGACAAAGAAAATCAAAAGGGACCATTCATTCCATAATAATATACCCTGTCGTCATTAAATGCCCCAATATGTCGAAGTGTAGTTGTATATTTATTAAACGTGAGTTGTATTTCATAGGATTGAATAGATGTATACGTATGTTGTAAGTCTGTGTACATTGTTCTCGATTGTTATTAAAATACGTTCTTTCAGAACAAAAAAAATTGGGAAAACTCGACGATTCAGAAATACTGGTTTCCTTTATAAATCAAGTCCCATTCCAAATCAGAAATGTAATCGGAAACGTACAGAATGAACTCTGAAGAATCTCGCATGGAAATATTTGCAATTTATCTAGTAATATCTAATGAATGTACTAGAATACACGTGTATTCTTAATAAATGGCAGCCGCTTCCAGAAGTTTTTTGTAAAATGATGGGATATGTAACATTCAGCCTGATAAATTTGATCTCATGACTACATTCAGTTGTCCAAATGCGAACTTCAACAAATTTTTGCTCCAAATTCTGTGTGAAATTCAATTGAAAATCATATTTTCAGTAAATTTATTGTTCAACAGTTGTGGATTGGTACTGAATCTAGTTTTATCCAGGAATCAACAAGGAATTGTTTTACTTTGCTGTCATGACTTCCTGTCTCATCGATCACTGAAATTGGGTGACAACGTAGAAGTTTGTGCCACACCACCAGAAATTACCACAAGTATAGTGGGAGTAGAAAAAGTACAGTACCCAACTTGAGAATATAAGGCAAATTACGTGCAC
Source organism: Zygogramma bicolorata (assembly GCA_032362365.1). Classification (NCBI taxonomy): domain Eukaryota; kingdom Metazoa; phylum Arthropoda; class Insecta; order Coleoptera; family Chrysomelidae; genus Zygogramma; species Zygogramma bicolorata. The sequence continues at coordinate 600,810 of JAVJAQ010001645.1, read as the reverse complement.
TCACTAATTATCACACTCGGCTAACGCCTCGTGCTCACAATTTCTTGCTCGTGTGTAATAAGCTACTTATCCTCCTTATTACGTAATATACTATTATCTATACCTGTACTCTAATAATACACTTATATGCCCACAACCCGTTTTATAATGAAATCCATTACGATACAGATTTTCAACCAATAGAAACCTATTATTTTTCAATCAAGCATGATGTGCATGCTCTGCATTTGACGTTCGTCAAGTCAAGATCGGTATAGGTATTGAATTTTTGAAGAATAAAGCTAAACTTCGATAATCATAACAAAATGTCTGATATCAGCGATATAGGAGAATAACCTTCGACACCTTCACCGCCAGAAATACAGTTAGAATGATTTAATTTTCCATTTGACAAATGCATGATTTATTTTTTTTTTCATTATAATTTTCTGAGCTCTCCGTAGGCGAGCGGTTCGGGGTGCTGAATGCTAGTTCAACTACTTGGAAGAGACATGGGTTCGATTCCGGCCTCGTAAAATCTTTTTTTTAATTTTTGATCTTTTTGATTTTTTAATACCAATAATTACAATTTTGTACAATTTATCAAAGAAATTTGTTTAATTAGTATTATTGTGTGCAATACAAATATGAATATAATATTTGTAGTTTTTCACTATTTATCGGGTGTAGATGAAATAGCGTATGCAACTCACATGTAATGGTTATTAATACACTCGCATGAACCTTCGGCTCGTTTCGTATCCCGGTTGATGCTTTTGTATTAATAACCATCATCACATGATCGTTGCATAATATACTATTATCGCATTATTGGTTTTTAATTTTTTACTGGCAGTTATTGACAACTTTCCTCAATGGAAAAATACGATGGAAAAGTTGGAGCCTAAGTCATTTTACAGCATTTGACATCAAGTATAATTGGAGGAAGCCTATATCAGGAGTTGATTACAGGTAGTTCCACGTTTATTACTCTTCCCACACGTCAGGTGATCGCTGAAGGTGTAGTGGTTATAGAAGCTGTTCAAAATTGACTTCGTACTTTTGGAAATGATTTTAGGCACATGTCAAATTTCTGTGAGGTTATATTTATCAGGAAAACGCTGCCAAATCGGTTTGTGAAAAAAAGTTACTTTCTCATCAACTATTCTGTTATAACTTAATGTGCGAAAAGTTGCTGCGTCTATTGGAAAACCGTTTTTTCTCGATAGAACAAGTCCAATTAGTCAGTAACTTCTCGTTATATCTCAAATTTTGATTATCCAAAAAAAATAATAAGAACTAATATACACATATACATATATATATATATATATATATATATATATATATATATGAGTTTCGATCTCCGAACTCGATCGAAACTCAAGACATCACCTAGAAGATGGCAAATGAGACTTTGCCGAAACGTTGTGAGAATTATCCTTCAGAGGATCAAAACCACAGAACACGGAATGAAACCCGAAAAAACAACGCATCATATATATATATATATAATTCGATTGATTTTGTGAGGTTGCAATCAAATTATATTATAGCCAGTCACTAATTCTTCTCCTATATATATATATATATATATATATATATATATATTTTGACTTTTCCGCCGTAATCTAGAAATGAAATTATATCATATGTCTAAATTCATTTAAACGTCACCTTCATATTTTTATGTTCAATTTTTGCCTCTTTTTTATTATTCAATCTCACGTTAGTAAGTAACCATTCCTGATATATTATCATATGATAAATTGTTATATATTATAGACGTCCTGAGGACGGCAATAAAGATTGCCGAAAGCTTGACGAATAACAAAGAGTTTTCTTTGTGTACGAAAATTTGCGTATCAGTTTTGAGAACGGAAACAGATTTAGTTTCCGAAACGTTAACGATAAGTATTTCAGTTCAGTTTAGTTTTAGTTTAGTTATTAGTTCATATTATTTTTTTTGATAGGCAAAATTTGAGTTATACGAGAAGTTGCTGACTAATTGGACTTGTTCTATCCAGAAAGAACTGTTTTTCAATAGACGCAGCAACTTTTCGGGGTAGATTGAGAAGCTGCCTTCTACACTTGTATAGATTCCAATAATAATTCTTATTTTTTCAGATTGTGGTAGGTTACAATACCCAGAAAACTACGGAACAAATATCGATCCACCACAAAATAATGACGTTCAAACAGTACCTACTTAGTTCATATTATTATTATTTCTCCTATGATAATAATTGAAATATTCAATCTTTCTTTTTTAAGATCATTCGACCAAAATGAGTGAACTAAAATAATTTTCATTATTTTCATTATTCCATATCTAATTATTTTATATGAAATATCAAGTCATATGCTTGAGGGAATTTCGAAAATTAAAAATGTGCACACATTATAATCAATGGACCAAACAGGAGATTAATATATTATCCCAAATCGCTATCGAATTTACCTCCCGGAAATGTTCCATAAAAAAATCAAAAGAACCAAGATGAAACCAAAAATCAACACCAACAATTGCACAACCACCATACCTGCGGCATAATTTCTGCTGGAGCTTCGCTTCACGGCAAGATCAAGCGCCGCTCTCGGTAAATTCGGAAGAAAAAACTGTTTTTCGTCACTCACGAACGTACGCGCGCACACACAGTGAAAAAAACGACGGCTTGCCGGTCGATGGAAAGTTGCCGACTGAAGCAACGTCCGTCGTCGGTCGACGGGAACTTTTCTTAATCCTGCGAGCGCCGCGACGTCGAAGTCCGCATGACACTCCTGCGATCAGGCGTCGTCGTCGAAGGCGTCAGAAGCGGAGGCTGCCTCGATGATTGTCCGCTGCGCCGGCAACTCGAGGACTGATTACCCGTATGATGGTGATCAGGTGATCTATGTCGGCCGGTCGGTAAAACTTTCATCGTTCGATGCGGTTGTACTCGAAAGGTTCTACACACTAGCGGATAATGTTACGAGCGAGCGGTTTTACCCTAAAAATACAAGTCCACCGGCCGAAAAGGAGCGCCCCTTAGAAACCCTGTGGAATCGATTTTTTTCGTCATCGCCTACGAAAAACCGAAATAACATGTTTTCATCCAAGTGGTTGTTACTATTTTAACGAAAATAAAATTCAAATCGAAAGTTAAGTAACTTTACAAGAATGATTTCTATTAACTGGGCAAAATGAAACACTTTCCATTATTTCTTCGTAGTTTTTTGGGGTTCTCAACCTACCATCATCCGAAAAAAGGGGAATCAATATTGGAATTTATACAGGTGTGAAAGGGCAGATTTCGAATATACCTTGAGAAGTTGTTGCGTTGATTGAAAAATTGTTCCTTCTGGAAAAAAACCCATATGATATATATCAGCAAGACACATCGGTAAAATTGAAACAAGTGTTCACTAAATCGAAACAAGACCCAACAAAATCCTTTAAACAGCAAAATCTGGCCTGATACATACTCCAAATACTAATTGTGCTAGTTTCGTAAAGAATACTTTACATCTTATTGAAAAATTAGAACAATCAGAAATACAAGCTGGATAAATGTTGCTGAGATTTCATGTAGAAAGTATGTTTGCCAACATATCTATCAACAAAACATAAGAAATTGTCAAGTCCAAATAAGAGAATGATGGAAATCTGGAAATAGAACGAAATTGAATCTTCATGCCATAATGGATATCCTACAACTATGTTCAGAAAAAACATATTTTATTTCAAAAATGACAAGAATTTGGGATGGCTATGGGTTTACCCCTTTGACCAATTCTGAGTAATATTCATATGAAGTATTTTGGGGATTCTCTCCAAGAAAGTTATCCAAATGGACCGAAAGTATGGTGAAGCTATGTTGATGATGTTTTTGCTATATGGAGTCATGGTCGGAATAAACTTGACATTTTTTTGAAAGACATTAACAAACAAGAACCAACGAAGAAGTTTACAATGGAAATAGAGGAGAACGATGAACTTTCTTTCTTCGATGTGATGGTAAAGAAATCAACACTTCACGTAGTGACAAGTGTATATTGAAAGAAAATGGATATCCAGAAAAATTTATAGAAAAAAACATTGATAGAAATTGATAATCCGAACTCACCCCACATTGAAGACATATAACCTAAACACAATACAAAACCTGTATCAAACATTACACCTTACATCTTTCATTTGTCTAATAAGATGAAACGGATATGCAAGAGAAAAACTGTTAGAACAACATTCAAAACAACAAATATTTCAGGTTCAATACTGACACATACTCGACTGTCGAGTTCGGAGATCGAAACTCCAGACATCACCAAGAATATGGCAAATGAGATATATATATATATATATATATATATATATATATATATATATATATATATACATATATATATAATGTGTGAATTACACTAATGGTCGGTTCATACACCACGCTTCTACTTTTACTTTATCTTTTTCTTTTACTTTAACCTCAAAAATGGAATTGGACCGTTCATACACCACTGTTAAAGTAAACAGGACGCATGCGCAGTGATCAAAAACAAACGAAGAAGAAGAAGTAATCGTGGGTTACGTCATTGTTTTGATTTGCAATTTGCTATTTTGTTCATATCTGAATTCACAGAACACCCATTTTATATCATTTCTGTAAAATATTCAGAAGAAGAACAGGGCTACTTTTCCTTATAATGTTGGTGGCACTGCTTGCTGTGATGACTTCGCATGCACGCTTGCGCAGTCCCTAAAATTATCCATTCTGAAGTAAAAGTTCTCATCCTTAAACTAAAAGTAAAAGTGCCGTGTATGAACGCCTCGATTGATTTACATTGTGACAACTTTCTTAGAGTAAAAGTAAAAGATAAAGTAAAAGTAAAAGTGTGGTGTATGAACCGACCATAAGATTATTGAGATCAGTTCTCTCATTAAACTGATCTCAATAATCTTAGTGAAATTTACACTCATATATTAAAATTTAACAAAGACCAGTCGAAACATTATAGTAATGCTAATACACCCAGTATAGATACTTGTTATTCCCCAATCAAATTGAATCCGACATATAATTCAAATTTTATCTTTACATTGTCTGTCCAACGTATCTACATTATTTTATATTCATTTTTTGGTGCTAATCTCTACCATTTTACTCAAATTATGTGAGTAGATTCAATCTTATTCTTCATTTATTGTTTTATCTTTTTAAAGTTGTCCTGAGGAAGGAAATAAATATTTTCCGAAAGCTTGACAAAATGGCAAAGAGTTTACTTTAAGACCAGTACCAGTAGTATATTAGATCTTGTAATTTTTTGAAAGGCAAATTTGAGTTATACGAGTAGTGACTGACAAATTGGGCTTGTTCAATCCAAAAGGAACTGTTTTGTAATTAACACAGCAACTTTTCGTCAACTTCTAATTCACAGATACGGCGTCTTGGAATGAAGTTCTCATTTATAGCTCGGCACCAAAACATTCATTGAAACTTCTTGATTCTCTACATAGAAAGGAAAAAATGTTGGTGATTCTTCGCTCACGGACTCGCCAACTTCGTTAGAACATCGTAGAAGGGTCGGAAACTTGTCTCTCTCCTGTAGATATTTTCACGGTCGGTGCTCTTCGGAATTGTCATCAATCGTTCCACTCTTGGCAGTATCTACACGGATGACCTAACGAGTACAGAATTCCCACCGCTTCACTGTGAGCTCGGTGATCAGTCGAACCTTTCTTGCACAGGTATATTTTCAAAATACAAACTTTGGAACTCCCTGCCGAACATTCATCGTCCGCTCTGATCGGATCAAGTCCAATTCTAATAGCGTTGAGGAAAGTGAACGGGATCTCTTTTTTTTTTAATCAATCTTACGAAATCTCCTAGCGCCCGGCCCTGTCGCTCGTAAACGCGAAATAGTATAAGGGATCGAAGAGAGAACGTCCTTTTTCCAGGAACTCTTGCTTCGCGTGGAGAATTCGATCATCAAGATTTAGCTGGAAGATTTCCCCTAGGCGTAAGCAAGTATATATGTTACCGGCAATGTGTACAATTCAGGCATTGTATGGAATACCTAGGCATTGTATACATTGCCGAGTGAATCCAGGCAAAGCATGAAATAAACTCATTTCTTAACAATTGTACAAACTTTGCCTAGGCATTGTGTATAATGCCTAGGCATTATATAGAATGTCGAAAGTTTTGCAGGTAAAGTATAAAATGAACAACATTGTTAAAAATTGTTTATTGCAAATAACAAACATGAAATGTATTAAACATAGGATCTGAAAATCCTCATATTTTACTACAGTAAAATTTAAAAGTGAAATATTAGTGAATAATTAGCTTTCATTTTCTTAGCTTAGGTTAGGTTAACCTTAACTTGAAAACAATGGAACAGACAGATTTTTAACTCTGCCTGAACTCCAGCAGGCATTCTATAGAATGCCTAGGCAAAGTATGAAATGTTTAAAATTTCACAATTCTATACAATGCCTGATATTACACTTTGCCGGTAACATATATACTGAAGCGATTCATCGCTACGGCAGATAGTTGAGTTTATCGGAGAGTTAGTGAGAGTTTCTAGTAGAGTTAGCTTTGGTATTGCTAAGTGCAGAAGTCGAAGTGCAAAGGGTAATTCAGAGTTCTTCAGAGTTTGTAGCTTAGTGGAGCTTAATGGGCCCTAGTGGAGTTTTTTTTATATGCAGATTCACACGAAAGGGAAGCCCTGTAATGTTCAAAGAAAACCGCGTGAATCAAGGGACATTCACTTTGAGTTCTTGAAGTTTGTAAGCATCAGGAAAAACTCAGGGCAGGGAGTTCAAATCAGATTTTGTCAAATTACTTCTCCGACCTGGCCATCTGCTCGACGAAGAATTGGTCAATTTTCAAGCTGAAAGTAAGCTGCTAGATACTGGATACTATTTACAAAATTATTTCCATGATGAATTCTCGTTTCCGTTTTCGAATATTATATCAGGTCGGAAATCAGACTGAATCATTTAAAAAGTTATTATAGTGACATTTTGCCAAACTATAACATTTAATATTTGAACAGTTGTGATCAATAGAAAAACTAACAGTGCGCGATATTTCTTGACGAAAGCAAAAACATTATAAATAATTCCAAAAATAAACTCACATTGTGCTATTCTGTTCATTACTGTCAAACATTTTACCGAATGTTTACTATTCGAAAGCAAAACAAAGCGATTCTGAACTACCATTTCATTTATTCGATGAGAATGAATATGCTAATTGAAAATAACTGCCGAGTCAATCCAAATAAGAGAAGACGCAGGAAAACACATTTTTTGGTTGGTATAAAAAATACGTTCTTTTCTATGGAAACTAGGATGTGTATCAGACCATCCAATATACTATTTTCAACGGGTTGTGTGCTTGTGAACATAAAAAATGCCTTTTATATCCAGATCTAGGATCAGTTCTAGATACTCCAATGAACTGTGGTTCAAGTGATCCGAGATCAGTTGGCAGGCAACGAACGAATCCATTAGCTAATGCTTAGCAACAGAACTGAGTTCACTTGAACCACAGTTAGTACAGTGGAGTATCTACAACTGGCCCCAAAATTAAAACACTCTTCATAAATGGGGTGTATGTGTTAACTTTTGCATAATTTACATTTCGGAAATATTATTCCGTTCTCTTGCATATTCATAATTTTTTGAGTAATTAATTTTACGAAATCATTTGAGAGAATGAATGATGCTTTTTACCTCTATCTCGCGAACAGTTTCATGTAGAAATTCTCCTAAATACATACCTGCAACAAAAAAATAATACATCAGATACTAAAATATATTAAATGTAAGCTGAAATGACAAGTGACACAAAAAAATAGTGACTTGAAATATCATGATAAATGTTCTGTTTTGAATAATGGTATTCATTCGTGTTACATTCTTCAAACACTTCATTTTTTCATGCAAAATGGTGTACTTTTGACAACTGTCTTCAGTGCGGAAACTTACCGCACTAGTGCCACACAATGTTTGTTTGCATCTCATCAATGATACCGACCATCAGTACTCTACCGACCACCAGTACTATACCGACTTGTTAACAACTAGGTTATTACAAAGACAAATAAATAAGCACCACAAACTTGGGCCCGAGAATATTATACCATAGAGAAATGAAAGTAACGACGGTTTCTCTGGTGGTCGGTGTTCCAACTCCGATCCGAAGATTTTGATTGATTAACATCCCAATTCACAGAGAAAAATGGTCTCAGCGATGTACACTGATACAATACACACTCTTACGCACAATTATAGTACGTGGGCTCACTGTGAAATATAAAATTATAGTATGACGTGCATCCATTCAATATTTATATTGCAAATCTAACAACTTTCGCAGTAACTCTAAAGAATATTCAACTTTTCATCTGTGCCAATTTATTATTTATGATGAATTGGTTTTGGAGAAATTGGTATGCTAATGGAGGAAACCAAGACCGGGCATGAGGTGAAAAAAAAAAAGTCGTTATTGTCACTTCTCTATGGTACAATATTCTCGGCTTGGGCGTTGTTAGTGTTGTGACAGATTTCGGTTAAAGTGGAGATTTTTCAACACTGACTGTCATCAAATCGCATTCGCTATATGGATAGAAAGTGAAAAATGAACCTGGCAACTGGAATATGTGTACCTCTTGTTTAGTTGTTTAGTGATTGATCTACGGGCTAAAACGCATGATAGTCCAAAACATTTGTTTTTTTTTTTTTTAAATAAGGTGCTGAGCGATAATCCACCCTTTACAGTATCTACTAAAATATCGTTTGATATCAGAGTCATTCTATGAATTCATTCGATTCAAGAAGTTCCACGAATTCTGCCTGCTATAATAGTCAATAAAGCAGAATAAAAGGTAAATTTATACCAGAATCAGCAGTAACCGGGAAAACGCTTGGACTTATCTTTATTGAAGTGTTCTCGGTGATACTGAGAATTCCACTGCATTCTTTCCAATGAAAAAGTCGAGGACCGTCTTGAAAATATATGAAGATCCACAGTAAGAAGAAGTCAAGAACAAGAATTCATCATTCTTACCAAGCTAACTAATATAGGATAGGAATAAATCAAAGTGGGATATTTTTATAGAGATATATACAGATTCGCACGAAAGGAAAACCCTGTAATGTTCAAAGAATTGAGGGACACCAGACACGAATTGATATTTGAATTTTTTAAGTTTGTGAGCCTCAGTCAAAACTGAGGAAAAAACCTCCTTTTTTGAGGAGTTCCAAAGTTCGACCGTTCAGATGAAAAACGATCCCTGAGCAAGAGCGGTTCGACAGGTCTCCAAATTCACAACAAAGGGGTGGGAATTCTGTACTCGTCGGGTCATCCGCGTTGATACTGCCAAGGGTGGAACGATTGACGACAATTAGGAAGAGCACCGACCGTGGAAATATCTATAGAAGAGAGGCAAGTCTTCGATCCTTCTACGATGTTCCAACGAAGTGAACGAGTCCGTGAGCGACCACCAACAAAACGGATTGTCTTTCTCTGAACAGAATCAAGAAGTTGGAATGGGTGTTTTGATGCGGAGCTCCATACATGAGAACTATATTTTAAGGGAGGCCTCGCACTAAATAGTAATGCAAGCTTCTGGGAGCGATCGATCTCACATGGTTTTCTCATAAGAGATTTCTACCGATCGAAATTCCTAGCATAGAGATACTTGACTTTCTAGGAATAGTTACTCCTGACATCTCACTATGAGATAAAAAAAGGTGGGCTTTTTTTGAGAAGAGTCATGCCTGGGATTTCCCAGAATGGAATTCCACCAAGTTGATGTTACTCAATTCTACTATTTTGTTTCTCTTGCTGATATGGGAACTTTGTTGTTCGATCGATATCAACGTACCTTGTTTCGGCATAGTGTCAAGTTTTCGGAAAATGAAAAATGGTGTCCCTCAGGGTTCTGTTCTCGGTCCACTATTGTACATCATCTACACATCACAGTTTCCCAGATGTTTGAAACACGCGAACATCCACAGTTATGCGGACGACACATGTATATTCAATTTGATGAAAATCATTTGGCTGAAGCCCGTCAACAAATCAACAGTGATCTTGAATCGCTATTGGGTGTTTCAAAAAACTACTGCCTTTCTGTGAACCCCTTGAAATCTTCTGTGATGCTCTTTGGCCGACAAGTTTCGAGGAGACGCAACTTGAACGAAGTGAAAATCTTTCTAGAAAATAATACACTACCTATTGTGGATCAAGCAAAGAATCTAGGGTTAATACTAGACCATTCTCTCAGATTTTCCTCCCATGTTTCTGAAATACTAAGGTGTGGCTACTGTAACTTGAAACGTATTTACGCTAATCGAGAGATATTAAATCAAAAATAAAAAAAAATGTGTAATGCTCTTGTTCTCTATCATGCAAACTATGCCGACGTGGTTTATGGTCCTAATTCACTTCAAACTGATAAAAGAAGACTGCAATTGCTACAAAATTCTTGTCTCAAATTGATAACTGGCACACGCCGTAGGGAACATGTCTCACATCTTTTAGCAAATGTCGGGTGGTTGAACATGGAATCCAGACGTATATTACATGCTTGCACACTATTCCATTGAATTGTTCTCACCACAAAACCCAGTTATCTTTATCGCAAGATCAAATTCCGTACCGATGTCCACACCTTGAACTTGAGACATAGAAATCAATTATCAACACCTCGGCATAACACAACTCATTTTCGTGGCTCCTTTTCGTTTTATATTACTTGGCTATACAATAGGCTACCGAATTCTATGAAACACTGGCCCTTGAATGAATTCAAATCGGAACTGAGAGATGATTTACAAAATGATATAATTTCCAGTTTAATTGGTTTCAGAAGCTGATCTCTGGAAATTTTGTATTTCGAAACTTCATCTTTGAGACCTAATATTTGTAATGGATATTTACGATTTTTTTTATATTTTTTTTATTACAATGTTGATACTTCTTATTCCTTGTAATGAGGGCATGCGTATTCCTATGATATATCCTTTACATGCCTTTCTTAGGTTGGATGGAAGAACAAGTTCCCGCTGAGTCACTTGTGGTTGAGTTGGAAACTGAATCCTGCCTTCTGATAGGATATCTGTGGATGAGCTTCTGTAAACTACTTTTGTCTCTTACCTATCAATAAAAACCATTATTATTATTAGAAATTAGTATGAAGAGTACCACTGTCCGCAAAACTATGCATTGAACAAGATGTATTTTTCAGAAAGTCATTGATATGAAGCAAAAACAAAGTGGGCTCCTGCATTTATTAAGAAAATATCAGATGATAGATACTCCATCGACAACCACATAGGGAAATTTATCAGTCAAGAAACTCTTCAACGGAGAACACAGTTGAGGAGGTAAACTATAAGACGGCAGTTTAGAAAGGAGACTTCGATGCCGAACTAGATCAAACGCTCTTGAAATTTCGAGAACAATAGCTAACTTCGATCCAAACTTGCCTAAGGAATGCTGCAAAATATCTAAAACATACGCCAATAAGACACTGGTTGATATTTGTTTTCGTGCATTTCATGCAAAAGTCAAGTGGTGATAGGTTCAAATGACACGATCTGACTTATGATTTGAAAAAACCATGAAGACTTCTCGGAAACTGAATTATCCTTTGCCATTTCATGAATTGGGCTCTCTCCTATAAGAAACAATTGATTCCACTGCTGATAACACAGACTATTCAAAAAACAAACGAAAGACCGAACTGCCAGACGTCAAATGCTTTCGAACCAAGCCATAGTCGAATAGCGCGATCATTTATTTTGAAGGAAAAAAATATTGTTTGCTGAGGCATAAGGCCCAGGTAAACAATTTCCTCGGGTGGGAATGCTACTTTTGCCGAGGTATCTTTACTATGGTATTCACAAGTATTGAAAAAATATTAAAAAGATATTTGCACGCGAACTGGTGTGAGGTCGTAGTTATTAAAGAGGTTGCAGAAACTGTATCGTTTCTGTCTGTTCCGAGAGGGCCTTAGCTTTTTTTGGTGTAAAATGTTTCCTCCACCAGATTTATAGGATTTCACATTGATAATAAATTAAAATTTAACGACCGTCACGAAATTGTGCGAAAAATTGTCACCTGGATGCTACACCATTAGGATAATATCACAAGAATTGGGTTTTTCAGGTACTGAAATTATTATGCTCTTATCGAGGCCCACCTAGTTTATGGCAGAGCCTTCTGGGGAGTGTGCAACAAACAACTCTTACATATTGTGCAAGTTGTACGAAAAAGAGCAATGAGGACTATCTGGAAGGTAAAAACGCGTGATTTTTACAGGGACCTTCTCAAAAATAGTAGAATCCTCACAGTAACTTCAATCTTTGTTTTAGAAACCTCTTGCTCAACACAAAATAATCATAACAAATATATAACAGTGCCATACCATACCACAACACGCGATCATCGCAAAAATTGAGATTACCCCTACCTCTACCAAAAAAACAATCTTGTTAAGGAATCTCGTGGGCATGGCCCAGCTCTTCAGGTTGACTGATAGTCATTTGATATCTGAAGTCAAGCAACGCCGAGCGCGGTTAGTACTTGGGTGGGTGACCATGCAGGGAAATACCGTGTCGAAAGCCCGTACAGCTGCAGCGAAATAGCATATCATAGCTCGCAGACAATATATCAAGGAGCACAAGATATATTGAGGATGTGCCGTCCTTCGGAGGGGACGTAAAGCCGTCGGTCCCGAGTCCATGGATGTTGGGCCCGTTAAAGATCCCTACCTCCGGTTGGAATACCAGAGGGTTCGGCAAAATTTCCGGTTGGGGGAAGTGTGCTCACCGGCGTCGGTGATTGGCCTTGGTAGCGGAAATAGGCCGACGTTAAATAAATAAATAGAAGAAGAAGGAATCTCATATATATAATGTACAGGAAAAATTATAATTGCTTAGTAGTGAACCTTCATGTTGCCAATGAAATACGCTTGTCTTCTCATTAGGATTGATTTCAATGTCATCATGTGGCTCTACCTACTTATTCATTTCACTAAATAGCACTTAAATGTAAATTTTACCTATACACATTTTATTATTATTGAGTCTGAATCAGTTCCATTAATTGTTTTCAACGTTTAAACTCGTTTCACCTATGGAATGACTTTATCGACAAGAACTGTTTCTTCTGACATTAAAGCATATTTGATTGATTGATTGTATAACTACGTTGGAGTGTGCACGTTACCGGATACCTGAACACTTCCTGAATTGCGCAGAGCAGTACAACGTTTCAGGTCGGGAAAGTGTCAAAGTCCTTTCCGGACCCCTTCCTCTTGTTTTGACCCAACGATAAATCACTTTTCAACCTGAGAGTAGGTTAGAAATTCGGACATTTTCGAATGATTGTCAATACAATTTCTTTATTGAAATCATTTTGAAGCGACGGTTGTTATCCAATTCGCTGGGATTCACACGTTAAAAGATAAGGCCTCGTTAATCCATTGCTCGGATAAGTTTCGACTCCTGAGGTTTGACAGCTGGTTAACGCAAAAAAATAATGTTGTGTACCGCCGGGAAACAAAATATATTATCATTATCAATGAGTGGCCAAGTTAAAATGAGTGTAATTCCTAACCGCCCAGAAACATTTTTTGAATGATTAGAAGATTGTTCTATCATATTTGGACTTGAATTTATATGTACAACGCCGTCCAGTTTCTACCAAGATAATAACAATCGTAACGTCAACAATTATTAAATCAAGATTCGAGACTATCAAGAGTGCGTATGCGGTAGGCAACACAGCATACACAACCGTAGAATAACGTGTTGAAACATTAAATGAATGGTGAATCGAATACTGGCATGGAAAAAATGTTCATATTCACTGATTCTGGTTCTACCTAGGGTTAACACAAAATTAAACTCTGAAACATATCTAATGTTGAATGTTCGGAGAACATCGTGTGAACCAAGAGATGGAGAAACTAAAAATCAAAGGAACATGACTTGGTAAAATTCATAGAATGGGGTAACATGAACTTGGTGGAATTTAATGCTACGAAAACCCAGGCATGTCTCTTCTCAAGAAAAGCCAATCTATCATCATCAAATATTCAGATGTCAGGAGTAACTACAGAATCAAGTATCTTGATTATAGGAATTGCGATCAGTGGTGATCTTTCATGGGAGAGCCATGTGAAATCGATCGCTAAGAGTGCTTCCCAGAAATTTGGATTTCTATTTCGAGCGAAGAAATACTTCACTTATCGTTAGCTTCTAATGATCTACAAGGCTCAGATACGACCTGTCATGGAATGCAGTTCTCATGTGTGGAGTTCGGCACCAAAAGATTCATTGAGGCTTCTCGATTCTATTCAGAGGAAGGCAATTCGTCTTGTTGGTGATTCTTCGCTCACAGACTCGCTTACTTCATTGGAACATCGAAGAAGGGTCGGAGACTTGTCTCTCTTCTAGAGATACTTTCACGGTCGATGCTCTTCCGAAATATTATCAATCGTTCCCTCCTTGGCAATATCTACACGGATGACTCGACGAGTACCGAATTCCCAACCCTTTGTTGTGAATTTGGAAACCAGTCGAACCTCTCTTGCTAAGGGATCTTGTTTCAATAGAACAGCTGAGTTTTGGAACTCCTTGCCAAAAAAGGTTTTTCCTGAGACTTACAAACTTAAGAAATTCAAAGTAAATATTAATTCGTATCTCCTGGCCCTTGATTCACGCGGTGTTCTTTGAACATTACAGGACTTCCCTTTCGTGTGAATCTGCATATGAAAAAAAATTTAAAACCGTAGAATAACGTGTTGAAACATTAAAAGAATGAGAGATTGAATACTTGCATTGAAAAATGTCAATGATTCTAAAACGAGAAGATGAAGAAATGCTTTCATCGGCAATAAACGTTAACATTGGACAACACAGTTCCGAAGTAAAATTTTCCGAATAATATCAAAACTGCATAGAGGAACCAATGCCCAGATTCACGGAAGACTTGTAGGCCATTGAAATGTTACATTTTTAGGCCTTAGCGTGCGTTTCTCAGAGGACACAATTGAATTTTTTTGATGTGTGGGGGCAGGGGTGGAGGGTAAGCTTAAATACAAGTTTGTAGGGTTGCCACCCTTGTCCTGCGTCCGCCATTTCCGAAAAAAAAGGTTACAGCAAATGACTTCCGACCTTTATCTGCCAAACTATTTATCCTACAGGAAATTCTATTTTGGAACAAACTTTCTTTTCAGCGTAATAATTTTTCCTTCAGTTACTTAACAATGATATGACATCAGAACATTTTCATAGAGTGGGTTATGAAGAATGATTTTCATACTGAATTTTTGTGATCGTTCATTATTTAGAGTTTTACAGCGCTCCGAAGTTGACCGTATCTTCAATACTCCCTAGGATACATATAAAAATGAATAATTGGGCTCAGTTTCCTATAACCGTTTCATTGCTCAAATCATTTTAAATTAATTCAACATTGCTATATTCGACATTAGTTATCGAACCTTTTTCCCACCAGAAAACTTTGATTTTATTTCATTAGTTTTCACAATAATTTCTAATTTAGTGTAAATTCATTGATGCAGGTAAGAAAGGCTCAGATAACCGTTTTGTGGTGAAAGAATATCTGCATCCTATTACTATTATTACAATTATTATCATTATTGGTCCTAAGAGGCATAGCTACCTTTTTCTCTGTTGTGTTTTCTCTTTCAGTTGTAATACGTTTTCATTCACGTGGTATTAAATTGTGAAGACTATTTTTAGTTTCATAGGTTCAGTTTTGAGTTTTGTGGGCAAGATTTTTGATTCTGTGATAAGCATTTTGACTTTTTTAAGCGTGCTCATTTTAATATTCAATCATGAATATGATTTATTTCTTAGGAAATCAAAAGGGAAATAAAAATAAGAAGTGCAAAGGGGAAATGAGTAAAAACCTTACTCGATCGAGCAATCGCAAAAAACGAAGTGGATAATGAACAATTATTACGAACTGTTCCCGGAGGTTATGCAATGGACATATTTCATGTTAGCATTATTATAGTGATAGTCGATGATGTCGTTTTCATCCTTAAACGGTTACCTTACGTCCATAAGATTCTCGCAAATATACATTCGGGTTTGCAATTATTTGAAAAAAAAATATATTACCAGTTTCTTGGTGGGAAAAAGATAGTTAACTAATCAATAATGAAATAGCGATGTTAAAAAATTAATCAAAAATTAATTATATGGATGATCAAAAAAATAATAGAAAACTGAGCCTGACTATTTGTATTTGAGATCATGGTTAACATCAGAGGGGCTCTAAAACTCTAAAGAATGAACGAAATCGAAAAATTCCTTGTGGAAATTATTTTTTGAACCCTATCAAAAAGTTTTGATATCATTTTATTGTAAAATGACTAGAACAAATATTATTTCGTTCATAACTATGGTATTTTCGATTTTACGATAAAAAGTAATGAACAAAAAGTTGTAGGGAATTCAATTTTCAACATTGACTAGGAGAAAAAGCCAAAAATCACATCCTGAAAATTTCCTTCTTGGAACAAAAATAATGATGTTCCTAGATAGCCTTCTCTACGGATTGGTTTTCCGAAATTTGTAAGAACCTATTTTCGACATCATTCCCTCTGAACGTAATTCATTGTCGATTTTATGTAATAGTCAAAATTAATTACGTTTCCATCGACGTTGAATGGAATTGCAGAATCGTTGTTGTTTTTCTTTCACTCAGGTCAAGTTCAGTTAGAAGGAATTATTTTTTGACATTCTTCTTCACATAAATACCCAAGTTCTTGATTATCAATTAACATAAGCAAACATAAACATTCTATTTCAGTTTGCATTATTTGTACTCTCCATCGAATGAAAGCGGATAGTTTATAAAAAATCGACTTCCTTCTCGTCTTAAGTCAAAACCGTTTTTGCGTCGAAAGACTTTCTCAACCTCCCCCGTACAACGCACCGATCCGCGCGAACCGAACCTGTGCCGCGATCTATCGTCCGACCGCAGCACCACCGCCCCGGCCGTGCTCCGACGACACACTTCGCAGCAAACAATCGCGCATCGCGCCGCCGCCGTCCCGATTCGACACCGCGAGCGCCACACTCAGTAAACATGGCGACATCGTCGAGTGCACTGTTGGAACGTCTCGACAAACAGGGCATTCCGAAATCGAAAAGAAAACTCCAGAAACACCTACGCAGCGCCGGATTGGCTTACATCTCCAGGACGGGTAAGCTGATACCCGCCAAGACGGTGGCAAGTAAGTACAAAAACGTTTAGCAGTGTTTACATTTCGCGCAGTTCGAGTGTGCCATATAACAGGAGTGTGTATGTTATTTGTGCCCGTATTTTCGATACGTCACGTCGCTGAATCATGCGAGAAATTACTACGCCGTTTTAACCGCGGTCTTATCTATGTGTGCCGTGGACGAATGCATCTCGACCACCGACCGAGAGAAAAATCAAAATACCTACGGTTCGTCAACGAGTGACGTCTTCGTCGAAAAACAAAAAGTTTCGGCACCTTTTGCGACCTTCTGCATCTAGGTCATTCGATTTATTGGGAAGGAACTGATGGCCTTGTCGCTAGGGCACGTGTAACAATTTTTATAACAGGTTCGTAATCGTTGCGGAATCGTGGAAACTTTACGGTGCGCACTTTGGCCGTTCTTTCGTCGAAATTGTTGAGGCGTTATCGTCGAGCACACAGAGAGAGACGATTCGTTTTGCCGTTTTGTTTCGAAACCTTTTATGGTACTCGTTAACGAATACGTAACGATGCATTTAGGATATGATGTTTGTGTTCCAAAACAAAGCGGGATGACCAGAAATTCGCGCCTCGTGTTGGGATTTTTAAAGTCGCTGTGACGTCACGGTTATACCATTTGAGCGATCACGTATGGGATAATATCGGGGATTCCTTCTATTATGTCATTTAAAATAACAAACTGGACAAAACGCCATACGGTGAAAATTTACCACCGGAGATTCGTTACAATGACAATAATTATTATCCGCTTCTCAGTGAACATTCTGCTTTTCATACTTCTGAAGAAAAAAAAGGAAGTAATATTTTCAATTATGACCTGCATTTATTTTTCCTTTTCTGCATATTTTACGAGATGTATATTATTCACTATCTGATGTATGATGTTCGACTGCTATGATTTACGTAAAAACAAAGTTGGTGCCTTGAAGATTCTCCAAAGAGCTTACATTAGGCCACATTATTTGTGAGAACAAATGAATATTATGGATATATAAATGGGTCCAAAGCGTACCCGGAAATCAACTTCGGGTTACGGGATATTCCTGGAGTGGACACTGATTGTTTAAACTCACAGAAAAAACCGGTCGAATAGGAATCCGAGAGATTCCACATCTCCCTATAGGCACGCCTTTATATTATTCCACTAGAATCCGTGGAGACAGGCATCATACCAACTAGGCACGACTTTAGTGTTCGATAAGAACTTATGTCGATATAATCACCAAACATACACAACAAGCGATCCACAATTGGGTGCAATGTGGATGAATAGTTGGAGTGATAGGTCTAAGAATGCTACTCTCAAAAACCTATCGGAACCAAAAATACCATCTTGCCATAAAGACCTGTGCTATATCTCATCAGACAGCAAAGTAACATTTAGGGTTCCTAGGACAAGGGCCACGGATAAATCAAGAAACTTTGATGTGGGTGTCAGGTCACAAAAGACCCAAAAGAAACGGGGAAGCCGATCATTGCATCCATATACTTTTGGGCTGAAATTCTTCTGTGGCCTCTCATAAAAGATCATTGAGGCTTCCCCGAGATAAACTCAATGGGCAATTCGCAAATAAAATGAATAGCTTTGAGGGTTCAACTTATTGCGGGATCATTCATAGGATGTTCCTCACTGATATGCAACCACAGTAAAATGGGCAATTCAGATAGTACCGCCGTTTCTAGTATAAGGGCTGAGAACCCAAGGGTATGAAACTTCTACCTCTTTTGATAGTGTAGAGATGTACCCAACGATCTACGTTACAAGAACTACATTGTCACTTGACATCAGCCAACTAGTTATTTGAACAAAACATGTATCACTTAACCATGTCATGAGGTTATAAATATACCTACCCGTCAATATAGGAACCACTTCAACCTGTTACGAATAACCTTCTACATACTAAATGCGTGTCACCCAACATTTTATAAAAACTCGTTAGAGTGAAACCGCAAACTCTTTTGGGATTGTATATTCTACAGGTACTTCTTTCCCTAATAGTGATGCACCGTCTTCATGCATTCAACGTCCAAAATATAATGATGCGCAGGTGTTTAGAAATAGACTACATACTTGTTTATCGTTATTACGAAACTGTCAATCCATTCGTTGTATGTTTGTTTAGAATTCAATTCGATTCCTGCAATGATGCAAGAAATATTAAGGAAACGGTGATCTGAGATATTTTTTATCAGTATCGTAGAAATTAAATGTTTTATCCATATTTGATAACATACCCTTTCAAAACAATTGATGCATTACAATCAGGATTAAAACCAAGCTATTATCTGATTCGACGTATACTTTCACTTATAACTGTTCGCGTATGTATTCATTCATCAATAGAATACGAATACATTAAAAACTAGTGGTCTTGATAGGGATTATGGAAAAAGAGATATAAGCAATCAAGGGACAAAATTATTTTTAACGAACTATTGAAACTCCAATGTTTTCGAATAAAAAACGAGCCGAAGCTCTAGAAAAGAAGCTTGCAAATCAGCTATATTCTATTGAGCCAAAGGGAACAGCCGGGTGAGATTGCGTGTTAAAAGTATGGTTCATGTTGAATGAAAGATGGGAAATATCAGATTTTACGTAGAATTTGATAGAAACTGAAACAAATTGTAAAGCTTCCGTAATTTTTACATAAACTGAAGATATATTGCCTGGAGGCTAGTTTTAGACCGAATCTCCCCAACACTGACTTTTTACGTAAAAAACTTCAAAACAGTCACAAATTCTATTCTACACGAAGCTCGAATTTCTTGAGGTGATAAGACCATATATCAACTGACATACTTTTTATGATCTTCGATTAGGGTTATTTGTGAAAGATTTTTTCGCCTGCCACAATATACAATCCATGTATTTTGAAAATGCATTCTGAGAGTCTCCACAGCTTCTGAAGCAGATATTTTCAGAAAGATTCAACGTTTACATTCGTATATCTCTTATTCATATATCAGTAACGATTTCTTACGCGAAATCTACTGTTTATCAACCACCGGTGACAGTTCTTAGATCTCCTGATGCTACCGTTGCATAGACACTATAGTTCCAAAGGAAATGTGACCACATATCTTGGCTTCATTCAACATCACTCCTTCAACCGTCCTTGTTTAGTTGATCAGAATAAATAAAACATCATTTGAAAGTGATGCATTTACTATAGACCGTATTATAGACAAAAATAATTCACTATTATATGCATGTTAGATTACTTGGATTTTGTGATTTGGAATTCAGAAAGGCGCCAACTTCTTACTGCTGGGTAAACTGCAAAAAATCTTTCAAGAAAGACCATCAAAATATATTAATATATTCGCTTCTAATTCGAAATGTAAGAGTAAGAACACGATTTCCTATAATGACCCTGGTATTGATAAAAAAAAACTGAGTAGCTCGCGTCAATCAAATCATGAAAAATCGACAAGGAGAATTCACCTCAACGTTTTTATTTCGCTTCAATCAATTTCCATAAAAAACCCAGCAATAAATGACTCACGGTGCATATAAACAATTTAACATTGCACTCGTTGAATAAATTTCCTGAAACGAGGTTTATCATTAGACCAGAATATATTTATCGGTTTCATTAATTACATGCTTTCGACGAATAATTTTCTTTGTAAGCAATTTTATGTAACGATCGACAGTCGGTAAGTATTACAAGCGTAGGAATTATTTGTTATTAATGAAAATCTTGCGTCGCACGTCACATCCCTTTGTGTTCCTTTATTAGATTTTTAAGAAATCTGCGGTTCGAGCATGAGAAATACCTGGCGATTATAATTTCTGAACAACAAATAAGTTGAAAGCACGTAAACATCCTAACGAAATGACACTAACTAAAGTTGCAGAGAAAATTTGCCTTGCTCAGTACTATTCGGTTTGATTTGGGGGATGCGAGAGGTTTTCTTCCTAAATGAAAAATTGACCTTATACTCAAGAAAAGGAACAATGTTTCCATGAAGTTATTCCTCAGGGATCTATTTTAGGGCCATTCGTGTTTGCAGAAGAGAATTCTCCAAATAGACGTTGAATAATATCGAAAATTACGAAAAAACTACAAAAGCTCTGTGCCGAAAATCAAGAATGATAAAAATACAAATTACATCCTGCATCCAATTAAATTACGTACCAACTCAAAGAACATTTTGACCGCTATAGTTCGGTGACCTTCGGAGTCCTCAGATTTGAAACTGAATGAATATGAAGCTCTTCAAGACAAAAAATATTAAAAGTGCCAAAACATAAATTATCTAGGTATTTCCCTAAGCTATACAAATCTTGAGCCCAGGGTCTGTAGAGATAGATATGGTCGAGAGATATAGTAACATGATGAAATGAAAGGTTTTTTTGGATGAAATAGGTAGATCTCGAAGTGTTCACTAATACCTAGTGACGTTTGATAAAAAATTAACCCTTCTAATATCGGGATATTTTCTGCTAGACGAAGCACTATGCCATTCACCACAAATAGGTCAATACCTACATTTCAATAATCATCAAACGCCTTTTATGATTCCATCTATGTCCTCGAGTGTTTCAGAATGCAATTTAGCATAGTAGTTGTGTGTATAAAATAACATTGAAATTGACCTCTTTTCGTGGCGCAAAGCCGCAAAATCATTGTTACGCTCAGGTTGTTTTTATGAACGACAGAAACCGTAAAATGGAAGAAAACGGACAAGTTTCACTAATTTTTAAGCGGTTTTAAAAAGCATTAGCGACAACAAACCGAAAGAAAGGCAATAATAGATACCTATATAGCCCGGCGGATTTGTGATTGGGATTGAACGGCATTCGCGTGTACAGGGCGAGCAAGAATGAAACTGCGAAATATCTTTTTTTGCGGTTAATGATGATAGTAATAACCGGCAAAGGTTTTGTGGATGTTTTCCCTGATGTTCTCGAAATTTATCAACTTGAATTTCCTCAAATGCATCATTTGCTGATAGTGAACATTCCAAATAAGTCGGGTGGGCCCAAAGGGAAAGGTCAGTCGAAGGACGAGGAATTCTCGTGATCCACATAGTTAATAGTAAAAAATACGGTTCGTGTGGACTTTTATTCTTATTCGGATAACATTGGTTTTATAGAAGCTGACCACGTAATTTTGAGGTTGTTCGCCCGAAATGTTTCCACCTGCGTTAAGAAGATTCATACCAGTTTCTAAAATCATTTTCTAAATAAAGTGATGTTTATTTGAAAATGTATTTTTTTATATTGATCCATAAAAACACCGCTAGCTTTGAGCGTCTTCTCTCCTTTGATTCAGGCGTGATGCTTGCAACAAAGTAACTTCAAATACAACTAGATCATGCGAGTTTCCTCGTAATTATTCACATATCCACTGAACCTTGATCTATCATATTTTCAAAGACTGCTCCCCGGTTTTATTTGTGAACAGCTACTGTAATAAATAAATGATAAACCAACTACTATTCAAAAACTTGATTAAAGTCACATACATAGAATATAACAACATAACACATTGTTAATTTCATTCTAAGGTCAGGTAGTCTTCTTCTGCAAATTCAGGTTATCACATTTATTTCATATGATCAGAATCTTCAAAACTTTGCATAGAGGTCAAACCCATCCAAACTGATTTCACTCGCACTCGATACGCGTTTCGCTAACAAAGTTGGAATCTTCAGGAGAAGAAATTTATATTGCACCAACATTGATTTGAAAAGACTGTTACTTACATTCTTATTTTTGTATTGTTTTCGTATATTTTTTTCATCTCTTCATGGTGTTTTATATCGATTGGACCCGTATCGTGTTCTTTCTCCTTATTCGTTTTGTATTTACCAAATGTATGAAACAATTGGAAACAGGTAAACTTTTACAAGTCTTGAAGAGAAAGGCTTAGAAAAACGATGAGATGGAAGAAATAATGATTGAATGAAATAGTTGAAGGTATCAATGCGTCGAAAAAAAAATTCGTTCATTGGTATCTCTTAACGAAAGTGAATTTACCACAAACTTATTGTGATATTTTTTTAACACATATGCGAGCCTGATCTTTTGCTACCCTCAAGAACACAGTTATCGAAAAAAAAAACTCAAGAATCTTTCAGAACTTTCATAATATTCCTACTTTGATATGTCAACGACGTTTTCAAAACAATCATATGGATCACTTGAGGCTCATCTATAGAAGAGCCCTTCAGAGAAGCCAAAATTCCAACCTCTCAGCCGTGAAAGTGCAGGATACAAATACTAAAATAGTTATTATCACGCGAAATCATCCTCCATAAGGAAAATGATACAACGATAAACATTCTGGAAAATAGCTACTTTGATGATTTTAGACAAACCTATGATGAAAATTTTCGATTATCCTACGAAAACCAATTCTATTAAAAATTAGAACGTTTCACAACAAAATATAAAGCTATTCGAAATAAACGGAGGGAATACGAGATTAGATCACGTTATTGACAAAAGAAACCTTAGTGCCGTTATCGTTATCGGCCATTTCTAATTTGTATAGATAACGCGACGCGTATAGAACTTGAGCTTGAATGAACGATAAAGTGAACCATATATATCTGCGATTATACGTCGGTGTGAATAGCCCAAGTAGGAAAAAAATCAAAAAAAATGCGTGAATATTCACCAGCAAAATTCAGAATACGTTTGAGCAGAATAATACCTGCAGTAAATGTCAGTCGATAAACCGTTGCCAACTGCAACACATATATCATCATCCGTGATAGAGGAGTTCTGATACGCTTTTAATGGGATGCTCAAGTAGATATATATGATGATCAGGATCATAGAAAAAAGAAATGAAATCAGAAGTGTGATAGCCGCCTTCCTGCGCAAAATTTGGAAGCTTAGGGTTAACAAACACCGAAATCGCCGATTGCGGTACTTTTATTCACATTGAGAGTGAAGCTACCGAAACGCAGACTCTTATGATGATGTCATTTGACATTTTGGCAGATTTTGAAATTTTTATTACATGAAGCATAAGTTTGCATGTATATCGACGAAATTGTTATTTGTGAGTTATGAGTTATATTTTAGTTAAAAAATCGATGGATATCCTCCATTTTACGTGCACGAAGTAGTCAACTTTTGTTTTCCAAGAATAGCCCTGGAATTTTCCGTACTTGGATCCAATTATTGAAAATGGATCCTATTATTGAAAATATGCCTTCAACTCTTCGATAATAACTCTGCGTTCATATTTTGTACAGTTTTCTCTGATCCATCCAATTTTGTTGTATACGTATACTATTATATAGTTTATGGTATAGACAAGTATGCTGTTTCTTATCCAAATTTGTTTCTGTGATCAGGAGAATTATTGGACAAAGGTCTACTGATAATTGTTTTCTTCTACCGAAAAAGATATTTATCTGGTGCGAAGTATGCCCAAATATTCCTGAAAGGGTACCATGATCAGACATCAAATGAAAAATTATTTAAAAAATTTTTACCCCAAATATCGATGATTTTCTTCAGGTTTTTCGCATCTGACAAAAACTTAGACTTTGCCCTGTTTTTCTATTTTTCATTGTTAGTCACTATTAGAAGGTATTCACCAACAGTTGGGAAAAAGGTATTCCGCGTCTACAATATGATTGCCAACGTTTTGGGAACAATTTCCGCCATCTTCAGTATTGTTATAGCAATAAATATAAATCAATTACTTATTCGACGTTCAAAAGTTTTTACACAATTGCTACGGATAAAATCTTTCAACCATGATATTATTAATGGCTTCCGTCCCTTTTTTCACTGGACTACAAAATATAAAGCGACGTCATAGTTAGGAAACAATTACGGGTTGACTTACGATAGATGAAGTGGAGTATTCAATAACGGTTTGGATTCTGGATTACTTGAATGCATCTTCGATCTCTATTAAGGTCATGCCCCTGATCAGAATGAGACGATGGTCCAATTGTCGCTCCGGAATATGTTTTTTTCCGATTATTGCGGTTGTTTGTTGAGAAGTAGCAATCCAAGATCTAACAGTTAATATGAACCAATTATTATGAAAAGATTATATAAGTATAACCAAAAATCCTTCTTTGAGACCTTCAGAACAAAAAAAGCATCGTTGCCTATCAACAAGCCCATCAACTCGTGATCAAACATTTTCAAGGATCATCATAATAATCATAACAATTACAAAGCGTTTATTATGTCGAATCATACATTACTTCGGCATATTTAACACGAAACTAATGAGTGTCAGTGTTGGTTCCGTACAGTATCTATGTCATTTTTCCATGACAGGGTATTGTTGTGTATGTATTTTGTGGTCATTATCCAGAGCATGTTCGGCGACACTGGATATTTTCACCCTGTACCTCATGTGTGCTTCTCCTTGAAACGGGTTGTCGTAGCTCGTCGGCTCTGGCCAATGTAATCGTTGTTGCAAACAACTGATTCCGTAAATTCCCGTGTTGTCTTTGTTTTCAGTAGTAATATCTCTAGAATTGATAACAGACGAGATAATTTCATGACAATCGAAAGCTCGTTCCTTGGTAACAGCACGAAGCCGAAGGCTGAGTGCTGTTACCAAGCAACGAGCTTGAGAAATTTGTCATGAAATTATGATGCATTCATCAATGTCCGAGGGATATTCGGCGGATGATTTTTAGACAAAAAAAATCATAACTCAACACAACGAAACATTTATTTATTAAAAGTACAGTTAGTGAAAGTACAATTATTAAAATTTAAGTTAACATTAGATTCGTTGCTGTTCTCTACTATAGAAGATCTATTACCACGCATAATATTTATAACCTTGTTGTGGTGTTCTTGATCGAGATTTAAGTATGGTTTTATAGAATTCTGATTGCCATGACCAGTAATTTTCAGCAATTGTTGTTCTTCTACACCACTTTTTGCTAATTCGCTAACAGCAGTTGATCTATTTGAGTGATTTATCTTTTTCTCCTTTACATTCAAGCCAATTGCTTCAGCAGAAGATTAGGTCCATCCATTCATTGTATTTCTTCCAACAGGTACATTATCTTACCATTTGTCAGTTTCATTTTTTCCAGTGTCGATTTGGTTTCAAGAACAGTCGTGGTGAGGTAATATTGTCGCCTCGTTTTGATATCAGTTTATGAAAAAGACGTACAGGACATCTTTGTCTCTCACTATTGATAACCAACCATTTACTACTTGCACAGCTTTTAGAACCACCTTGGCACGTTTTACTGAATACCAGATTGAATTCAATGCGATTTGTTGGAGTGCCATCGTTATTTTTCTCGATTTGAAAAAAATCCACCAGACAAGCAACTGCCTCTCCTCCTCGCCACGCTAATTCTACAGCAGCAATATGGTAAAATTAACGCATAAGACCTTCAGGGGTATCTTCATCCCAAAGCAATATTATTTTGTTAATTTCAGACCAATTTAACGAAACTGAACTGGCCTTACGTTAACATGGATCTGCTTGTAGTGTCTTCCTGATTGCATCGCGGGCATCTCGGGCTGGTTTAAACACTATATTGTTAAACGGGTCAATCATAATATTATAGTCATTATAGTACTTTTCTTGCAATAGTTTGCACGAAACGTTCCACATTGTCTTCACCGTTGCCTCTTTGAATTCGTCCCCGTTTTTCTTTCTCATATTGACGGCCCAATCTTTTAGTATCAACGCCAATTCTTCTACGATTCTATGTTCATTCAACTCATATTCTCGTTCGCAGCAAAATTCCATGAATATTCCCCAAATATATTTGTGACTGTAGGTTGTATTTCTGGGAATTTTTTCTTTGATTAGCGCATTTATACTTTGAACATTCTCATTGCCGAAACGTGACATTTTGAAATTTATTTGGATGAAGTTGTCCAACTCGATCGTGTTGTCATAGGATTTGAAAATTGCACTGAATGCAATCATCAGTCTAATGTTGACGTGATTGGGTGAAATTGTTCCACATGACACAAAATGACGAAATTTGAATGGTTGTTAGAACAGTCGAAAAATTATCACATTAATCTTTCGGAATACCAAGGAGCTGTTGTCATTTATAAGAAGAAGCCTAATGTTAAGGAAAATATCGGTTGTCAGTGGACATCCATGTGATTTCGAGTGCACTTATTGAGTACACCTAACCCATACGACATGAGGACAATTTCACTTCGATCAACTCTACCCTACCTCACTCCCAATCTACTCTGACCTATCGCGAGTTTTCGATAAAAACTCAAATGAAACATATAATCAATCAATTAGTTATTTGACGTTCAAAAGTTTTTTCACACAATCACTATGGAAAAAAAAATTTCAACCATGTTATATAATCAATGAATTCCGGCCCTTCGTTGACCGAACTACGAATTATGCATCGACGTCATCGTTAGGAAACATATTTAAATGCCGATCTGATTCTGTGAATATTTTGAAACACCTTGGTGCAACTAGATATTCAGAGGAAAGAAAGAAAATTACGGCCATTTCAGCAAACTTTCTTTATAATTCAAAATACATTGCCCTCAAACAGTAATATTTTGCACAATGACGGTACGATTTCGAAATTTTTTCGAAATGACAAATACCGCTATGTTTCACCAAAACTATTGCATTCATTATGAAACTTTTATGGGGTGGCTTTAGAAATGAGATGAAACCAGAGATAACACGATTAAAAATAGTTAATCTAATGCATGCACTCAAATAGTGCATACAATAATGAATCACAAACGAAACCGAAATGAGTATTAATATAATCCACGAGTTGAGTGAAAACCCGTCTTTCAACAATGGGACTATTTTCACAGCATCAGCTCCACGCTTGGATAAATCTGACGACACTTACCTCAACACATAATTTATTATTTATTCAATCATTATTTCGAACACGTATTATCTGTTGTGTAACATTTTCTCATACTAAACAACGCTTCTCGATAAGTAATTTGCAATTCTACGTTTATTTCGTTCAGAACGATTCAAGAAAAAAAGAGAAGGATGCAATTCTTTTGGACTGATATGGTACTGAATTTCGAGAAGAAAGCAGAATACGGAAATATTCGACAAGTAATAAATTAGAAATCGAGAAGTATATAGATAGAAAAAGTAAATATTAGCCCCTTGATTTTCTGTAGAGGTAGTTTTGAGTCTTACATGTCGCTGATCGATCTGGTGTAATCCTCATCCACAAGGGAGCTTTTCTTGAATATTTCCATCGTATGTTAAAAATCCCATATGAAGCGGGACATTTTCGATCAATTACAGCGATAAATTCCCGGCGGGACATTTTCGGGCTGGTAAATACCCGGTAGGTATCGAAAAATACCCGCTCGGTCCGTGTATCTATAGTAACGATTGTTAAAATGTACATTTGTCATCTTGACAGGCATAAATACTGAATTTTAAACGTCGTTGTTTCAACTCCGGAAATATTCTACCGAATTACACTCGTGCATCAAAATAAACCTCATAATTTTCCAATCAAGCATGTAGTCAGTAAAAAAACTGCATTCGGTTATTTTCATATTTTGCTAAAAGAGCCATCCTCCTTCGGAGTCGGGCTCTTTCGACAAAATAAACTCATGCAGTTTTTAGACAACATGCTTTCATGGAAAATTATCGGTAATTTTGAAGCACTTGTGTAATTACTCCCGATTATTTCATAGGGAGGCGTTATTTTCACAGACTGAAATACCGGTACCAAAATGTCGAAAATATCGGGCGTGGATATCGGCCTGGAAACTAGTAACCCTCCGGGTAACGATTGCGTCATTCCTAGCGCATTCGGCCTTCCTTTCGGAACGACAAATCGAGCCAAACGGCGGCGGGCCCAATCCCAATCGTAAAATTCGGCGACTTTCACCTACCTCATTACTTTATTGTGAGAAATAAATACGTTTTTAATTGCCCGTGCATTCGAAGTAGTGGTTTCGAGCATAGGAACGGCGCAGAATAATCTCACGAAACGACGATGTCGTATCGGAGATTCAAAGGCCAAATACTGTTGTTTGTGGCCTTTTCGTTTCGTTGTCAGAAGGTCACTCGTGTGAGTTGTGTACGCGGACTTCTTTAAATTTCAATGGACTACCGAGTGACATTGTGTTTTATGACGGTTGCATAGGTCGAACGATTGAGGCGTTCGAGAGTTTTTATCGCGGTCCTAGATATCGACATGTTGACGAAAATGTACAGGGTGCGATCAAAAATTAGTCGGTGGATTTATTGTGGGTTTTAGCCAATTTGCTAAAACTTCGAAGGGATCGCCATCTATATATTTTTTTTGAACTAACCGGACGGTGAACAACAAATATTATTTCTATGGAGTCTTATGAGTGTTGGATTTAAAATTATTATTTTGGAAATATTTATAACTTAATACAGTACAGAAGTGTGAATAGTGAAATGATTATGAAGTGTTGTTATGGTTTACAATCCAAAATGAAGCGAATTCATTGAAGTATTCCTACAAAATCGAGAAAAATGTGCTCGGTGTCAGAGTGCTCGTTATATAATACTAGTACTATTTTACTAGATAAATTCCCTATTAACGACAAAAAGCTTTGTCTCAAGAAAAAAAATATATTGAAAATTAGTAAACCAATAACTAAAAATATGTTTGTAAGTAGCCTCCACTTTCTAGAGCGTCTGAAAATAAAGTTTAGTGGACATTTCAGTTCCCACTTTGAAGCCATTTTCAAGACTATAAATATAATATTTAATAATATATAGAAGCAAAGTATGATTACATTTATGTAAATAAATCATAGCCCCTAGTCTGTTTTTTTAACCTTTTACACTATCCCCCAATTAGTTAGAAGCATAACTGCCAATTGTATCTCCTTGGTTAGACATATTTTTTTAAAAGCATGATTCATTCATGAGTGGTAAGATTGGAACCTTTGGTGTGAGATCAGTTACTCTAACACTTGATATTATTAATTTCCTTCTGGAAATGATAACCTTGTCAAAGAATTGAATAGTTAGTCGAGTGATATCAGTTCAGCGTTAGGGTTGTTGATCTCCACGTTAGAAGTGGAGTACCCAACCTATTTCTTCAGCTTTTTCTTTTGAAGAAACCTTATGTTCTGTAAGTTTTCTTCAAAATACTCAGTACTGAATTATACAATGTTATAGTACAGAAAAAGGTTTTGTAGCAAAACAAAAATCAGGTTTTTCTCATGATTTATTTGAATAGTAAAAATAAAACATTTTGTTGAAATACTATTCGGTGACATGTTTTATTAAATTTGATATATATATATATTGATCCTTCATTTATCACAAAAAGCTAATTACATGCAAAAATTTCTTGATAATCAACTTTTACTTCTATATATTTAGGAAATGACATTACCTACTTAATAACAAAATAATATGAGGGTTGCAATATGTTTGCAGAGCCCAGATTAACCCGCTTTGCAGAAACATTGGCATTTCCATTCCTCATCAGCCAGCAATATATTGATTTCATGTGGATGCTCTACTAAAGCTAATGTTCGCAAACATAAGCTCCTTATTTTTATGGTTACTTTCTTCCACTCCCTATGCAATGATATGCCCTGCTTTGAACACAGCTTCACCCTCTTTCAACGGTCTAGTTCTGCTTTCCACGTAATCCAGAATATTACGTAGCTCCAATTCTATAAGACATTTTGATCTGGAATGTAGGTGTAGGTTGGTGAGGTAGTTCAAATTATAATTTATAATACTCGTGAGTGTTATAACACTCACGAGTATAATAAGGCTGTAATACTAGCCAAACATGTAACTACCTCAGCACACAAAGCAACTGAAGACGTTCAAATAGTAATTTTCACTCAACAAGGCTTCAAGAATGCAAAATATGAACTAATAGTACCATTACTTCAAATGGCCAAAATTTGTTGTTCACCGTAAAGTGAAGCCATCTTGGATTTAGCAACGCCATCTATCGGTTGACGATTTTCGCCTATAACAGCATTACCGAACAGCTTTCAATACCTACAGAACCAAAACCCGATAGGAACTTCTGATATTCTGATGAAATCAGCCATTTATGAGCTTCCTTGAAAAGTTCAATAAAGATCAACTACTTGAAGGCAGGAAAACCTACCATCACGCTGAAAAGGTTGAGGGTTGTTGGTAGGATACCAAAGCGATAAAGCATTATTTTCAGTTTGATGTTTTGGACCGATTATTACGGTAACTTTTGTTACAAGCATTATAACGCTAATTTTGTTATTTTCTTATACAGATGGTTTAGTTTCAAATCACAGCCATATAAAACTTTTTTCGCTTTGAAACCAATGAGACAAGGGAAATGATTCAAGGATGACATCAAAATTATTGTATGCAGCAATATTTGAGAAAATAATATTTCCCATAATTTGGTTAAATTTCATATATTTTTTCATTTGTACGCAAATAAATAATAATCGGGTAATCAGCAATATATACAAAAACATGTCCAACTAAATCGTGTTCATTATGCTTATTGTTCTTACGTTGAATGCTGAAAGAGTTTTAAATGTTTAGGTGTAAATAGTAATACATAAAACCACTTGACAGAGTCGCGGTTTCATCAAATCATGCTGGTTGCTCTTACGTTACAGGATAAATAGAAAAGTTTTTGTTGAAAATGGGAATGTCTTGACAGAATTTTGAGATATTGAGGTGTCCTTCGATAAGCCGATAGTTTTCATCATGAATACTACTTTTGTAAACAACAGCTTTCTTTTGCAAAGGTAGCACTCAACCTATTTGTAAATTGCAATAGATAACAAGATATTGTTTCAATGACATTTCTGTTCTCAAGGTATTGGTTTTCAAGACCTATGAACATTTGTTTACGTTCGAAACATTTCTCATTTATACTATACCGACCTTGATATTTCATTTAAATGCAGCTCGAAAGAAATAGCTCTGCTGTCCACGCAACACTGTCATGAAAATTTAGAGACACTCGATTCATCTAAAATATTTCTGACGAGTTGGTTGCAAGAATTTGCTCTTACAAATGGCACTGGTACATTTTCCCTATTTGAATCGCACAGAGGTTGATACATGAGCATTGTATTCAGAAAGATTGCGGTGACAAACGGTCAAGTTTAATCAAGTTATATTTCCGAATACATTTGGCCTCTCTGAAAGAACATGAAGGTGAAAAAAAGTTTTAATAATCTTGATAATTATCTGAACCATAACTCAAACATGAACAGAGACAGAAAAAGAGAGAAAAGATTATACGTTCCTGGGATGTCGAACACGTGGAAATACATTTTTACTGAATTTATACATCGAAAATTGATAATCTGAAGTCCAACTTGTCATCCAACTTACTAAGATATTCAACCGAACTCGAATAACAGAATCATGACATTTACATCACAACTATACATCATTTTTGAGCTATTGAATAGATGATAACAAAACCCAAGAAAAAACTTTGAAACTTCATAAACATTATTGAAAGATATGTCCATATCCTCGTATAAATAATTCATACATAATTCATTGCATACTACTGCTATCTCGAAAACTATAAGAGTTACGACCTTGTTCAAATCAAACAAAAGTTATGTGTTCTGTGGGTCAATGAAATATTGTTACGAAATTGGGATTATTACAAAACGTTTTCAAAATAAGGAAACAAATAAAAAAGGTCCTTGTTAGGGATTGGCTGCTCCATTATCAAAATTGCCTTGTTGCATTATTTATAATTCATCATGCGGTAATAATTTGATTATTAGTGAAAATTTCCCGTCGAAACGCCCTCCAGAAGATGCATGACAATAAATAGTACTTCTGCTCCATGAGATATGAAATCGAATGTAGGAAAATTTAGATGAATTCATATAATATATTCTCAATAATATGGGTTCGAAACCAATATCAAATGTATGTTGCCATTCTAGGATTATAATTGCATGCGGATAATTTTTTTTGACTTCATACAACTTGACGCATCTCTTATCTAATCAGAAACATACAACTGATTTTCTTGGAATTCATATTTTCATATAATCAAAACATCAGCCATAATGATGGCCTAACAACTCCAGGAACGAATTATGTGCTAATCGATCATCAGTAGTAAAATCCCTTGCTTGAACACTCTTTTAAAAATTAGCAATGTTCGCTAATAGTGGGAATCCTTATATGATACAGATGCACCTCGGATTTTTAAGCACCTTGAGAATACAAAGTCACGTATTCCAAGCATGAGTCATTACGGCATTGAAAAGTTAACGTGATTTTCCCAGTTCAGAGTAGTTGAACCAATATGTTTCTTTTCATAATTATTCGCAGGGTCCTTCTACAATATGGCATTTGAGGCTATAAAATTGATGCAAAAGAATTATATTTGCACATGTACAGGGTAGGCGTGAATGCAGCACCTGATATAAGGGGACAAAAACGATTCGGAATTTTGTTTTCAATTAAACTTTTGAAGATATTAAATGCCAGTATACAGTATTTTTATCAAAATCCTTTACCATAGTATTGAAAATAAAATACATATTTTCTGTGAAATATTTCGCTTAACTGAAATGGAACTGATATATTTATTATTTGTTTTCTTTTCATTGACTGAGATGAGATCATTTCTATTGATAACATTCTCCAGTTTTCACTCTATTGAAATCTGTCAAAAACTGCCCCAGTTGAAGTGATTAAAGGTGAATAATCTAAAAAATTTTGATTAAACAGTACCAAAAAATCAAATTAGATATATTGAAATAATTGAAGAAGAAAATGCGAATGAGACACGATTAACAAGAAAACGAAATCAAAAATGAAAAACTCCTTATATCTAAGAGACATCGAAAAGAAATTCAGGTGTTATTACTCGAATTGAATGTTCATTTCAACATTATGCAAATTCGAATGTTCATTCAAATTCTTGAATTTCTTGTTCACTTTCAATACTTTTCACTTCACTTCCTCGACACGATAATTTTTTTTGACAGGCTTCAGTAGGGTAGACTTCGCATCTTTTCAGCTGGTTAACGAAAACAATATTTCAAGTCCATTTTTCTCGATTCTCCATTCGTCTCGTTTCTCCATCGAGAAAAAAAGAGATCTCATCAAGATGAGACAAGAATCGTATCTTGTCTTGATTGAACGAAGATTAAAATATAGTATAGACCGAGATGAGACGAGAAAAGAACTGTCTCTTGTCTCGTTCGATCAATAGTCAGGCTCTTGTCTTGTTTGATCAAAGATTCGTCTCTTCTCTCGATTAGAACAAGAAGAGATCTCGATCGAGATTAGACGAGACAAGAATCGTCTCTGGATCGAGGGAAGAAGAAATATAGATAGCATCGATCGAAATAGGAAGAGACAAGAACCATCTCGTTTCTTGTCTCGTTTGATCAATAATTGAGCTCTTGTCTAGTTTTATCAAAGATTTGTCTCATTTCTCTATCGAATAAAGAAGAGATCTCGGTCGAGAAGAGACAGGACAAGAATTGTCTGTCTCCTGTCATGATTGAACAAAGATTAGTCTCTTTTCTCGATCGAGATAGGAAGAGACAAGAACCATCTCGTCTCTTGTCTCGTTTGATCAATAATTAAGCTCTTGTCTAGTTTTATCAAAGATTTGTATCATTTCTCTATCGAGAAAAGAAGAAATCTCGATCGAGAAGAGACAAGACAAGAATCGTCTGTCTCATGAACAAAGATTAGTCTCTTTCTCGATCGAGGAAAGTATGAATATAGATAGCATAGATCGAGATAGGACGAGACAAGAATCGTCCCTTGTTCGATCAATGGTTCGTCTCTCCTCTCGATCTAGGTAGGAAGGAATATAGATAGATTCGTTGGAGATAATACGTGACAAGAATCGTCTCTTGGCTCGTTTGATCAATGGTTCGTCTCTTGTCTCAATTGATCAAAGATTCGTCTATTCTATCTAAGCAAAAAGAGATAAAATGGCTTGATCGAGATCAGACGAGACAAGAATCGTTTCATGTCTCGTTTTATCGAATATTTGTCTCTCTTTTCACGATCGAGGCAAGAACACATAAAAATATCTTCTATAGGGATGAGGCGACAGAAGTAAAGTATCCCGTTTTCATGGCAACACCGTTAAAACAATTGGATTTTGAAACGAACGCTAACTACTATCCTTTTCTCTCTTGCAGCCGAGCTGTGCCAATGCCCGCACAAGTGCGACAGCAGCGTGCCGTTGGAGGCGCGGCACCGTCTCTTCACGCACTTCTACGGCCTCGGCGAGGCCGACCTGCAAAACCAGTTCCTGCGCCAGCATATGGACCTGAGGGCGCGCCTCAACGTGCCCGAAACGTCGGCGGCGACGACGACGGGCACGGGTAGGGCGCCGCGACGCATCACGTGCAAGTACCTGGTGCCACTGCTGCCGACGCTCGAGACGGTCGAGGTGTGCCAGAAGGCGTTCGTTAGCGCCTTCGTGATCACGACGAAGAGGGTGCGGCTGCAGAGGGAGAAGCTCATCTCGAGCTTGGGGTTGAACAGCTACAGCAGTCACAATAGGTGAGCGATACTCGCGGATAATCAATATCGTAGGCATAACAACTACTGAATTTAACCGGGAGGATGGTAGGTCGAATAAGTGAAACCACTTTTATTTCGTTGTCGACGTTTCGACTTTTATAAAGTCATCCTTAGGGCAATACAGACAGAGAGTATACTTTATTGGTGCATGAAAAGAATCATGGTCACAAAACCTGGAAAATCTACAATATAAATGAATAATTAAATGTCGTTGCAGATGAGAGACATGGTCACAAACTGAGATACTATTCACTAACATGGAAGGACAATCTTACAAATGTGTAAAAAAAATCTAAATATTTTTCAAAATTGCATAAACTGTTGGAAAAATATCCCAAAAAGAATTCTCAAAGTATTCTTCCAAGGTATAATATGCTTTATCAATTAGAAGATTTTTCACTGACTTCTTACATTCGATAAAAGATCCTTAATTTCTACAGGAAGATGATTACAAATTTCACAGCCATTGTAAATGAATGAGTCTTTGATGAGGGCTGTGAAAGGAAGAGGGAGTTTAATATTATTATTTTGGCAGGTATGGTAGTTTTTTGGATGAGAGTCGAAACTATCAATATGTTTTCTATTAATCATTGCCGTTTCTAAAATATATAACGCTTTTACAGTTAATATTTTGTTGGAAATAAAAAGCGGTTTACAAGAGTTATTGTGTTTGGCTTCACACATGTATCTCATTGCCTGTTTCTGTAGAATGAATATACTATTGAATCGATATTTGCTGCAGCTACCCCAAAATGGAATTCCGTACTTCGAGTGTGTTTGAATTAAATAATGATACACCAACTTTGCAATCCCAATTCTTTAGTTTTTGTTTTAACTGCATAGCAACCCGAAGAAATTTTTTCTCAACGTTAAGAGGTGCTCATCAAATTTAAGTTTAAGTAATGAATATTCCTAATGATTTAGTACAGTTATTGTTTGTAACTGCTTCGAAGTTAATAATCAGGTTGTATAAATTACATTTGAATGCCAGTGAGTTTTTTTCACATTTAAAGAGAGGCGATTTGATGCACACCAATTGAGGACATTTCTGGTTTTCTTCTCTATTGAAATAAAAATAAAAGGACATTTACATAAAACGAAAAAATACCTGTTTTCGATACCGAAATATACTTCTGTATGAGAAAACAAGAAATGTATTGCCCTGAGGTTGACTTCATGAAAGTCAAAACGTCGGCATCGAAATGAAAGTGGTTCCGGTTATTCGACCTAACCCCAACCCTTCCCCAGCTGAATATATCTACTGAGGTCAAGAGACGACATTCATTACAACTACTGGGCTGGCCATTATGATAGTTTTTCACGTAGCAAGATGAAACATGCATCAGGGAGAGGAAAGATATGAACGTTGTACAGATATTGTGAAGGACATTATGACAATTGTATAGTTACTTGTATTACTTTATCCTTCATAGCATCTTTTCCTCTGCCACATTGAGGAAAAGAATGCGCTTAGTTAGGTCATAGGTACTCAAAGTATTTCATCTTGCTCATTCCGCAATCTTTTTTCCCAGGGCCAGTCCATTAGTTGTAATGTCTATGACAATAATAGATTAGATATTTTCCTGATACTCACCAATGTAGATGAGAGCAGAAGTATATTTTTATATCATGTCATAGGTAGATCGTTTAGATTTTGAAGCTTATATTCACAGAACACATAATGAATTTAGAAATGTAACAGCCACGTTTTTGAAAACTTTCAACTTCCAAATTCATTTCAACGGAATAGTTTTCTGCGAGTTATGAGTTTTTTATTCAACATAATATGAACACCACGTTTTCTAAAAATTGCGCAGAAAAGTAGTCGTTTATCCCAAGAATAACCCAGTGATTTTTCATACTTGGATCCAGTGAATCAAAATAATAAACTATAAAAATCTCTTCCGAATCAAATTTTCAACCCATATTTGATGTTCAGAATACAGTTTTCTTCGGATTTCACTCTGCCACAATTGAAAGAAGACTTACATAATGCTCCTATTTCTCTTAAAATTCCAGGTAAGTTAAAGAAAACTGCGTCATTTAGTCGTCTTAGGATGTGTGACGCCATGTAATCCGGAGAAAACTGTTTCTCGCAGGAGATGTGTTGTAATTGGGGGCAAGATGAATTTGTACTACTGGTTTGTTTGTATCGGAACGATCAAAGTATGGAAAATCCAGTATTCTGCATTTGTAGTCTCTACAGTTTTCTATAATCCATCTAATTCTGTTGTATAGTCACAAAAATGTGGCGCAATACTTTTCGGTTTTTACAAGTATGCTGTTGATTATCTGAACTTGTTTCTGTAGTCTGTGCTTGTATTAATGCCTAAACTTTTATTTTCTGTATAAACTTCCATTGTCAACTCGGTTCTACAGCTTTATTAGCTTTCTTTCAACATTTGGGTCAAACTGATAAATATAAATCCACAGACACCTATTCCACCCTACAGAGAAGGAAACTTGTCATACATATTCTAGTGAGCGAAAATATCGACATTTTAGTGTAGATGGCACAACAAAACGCATTTCACACATTGGCTACTCTCCTATTTCCCTAAACAATTCCTTTGAACAGGTAGGGACATCTTTCCCGAATTTCATATACCTTAGTCTTGTTAATCGTATTTACAGAGATATGTATAGTGTCTTCTCTTCCTCCTGACAAAACCTGAATCAAGTTTCTTTCAAAAGACTCATAATGCTTATGTTTTCAAGCCAAAAATATCCAGTCACTAGACCCCCAACTACTCTTGCAGTTATAGTTTGCATATTGGCTTACTATCCTATTTCTCTATAAACAATTCCTTTGAATAGATAATTGCATCTTTCCCGAATTTCATGTACCTAAGTCTTGTCAAACGTATTTACAAAGATATGGATAAGGTTTCCTCTTCCTCCTGACAGAACCTGCACTAAGTTTCTTTCGACAGACCCATAATGCTCATGTTTTCAAGCCAACAATATCCACTTACCAGACCCACAACTACTCTTGCAGTTATAGTTTAGCTGGTAGTCCCAGATTATGGGGAAGGGGCCCTTCTTGGCATTTTTTGCCTGCCTCATTCCTGGGAGCACCAATCTTGTGATTTGGCTTGCATCCACGAGTCGATGGATGTCTTCATGCATGCTTTCGCTCACAGAAATATTCTGAATCAACTATAGCCCTCATTCACGGCCTCCTTCAGGCCTGTTATAGTACTACCAGGTAGTACTATAGCACTTTTTGATCTTTTCATTGATTGAAGTAGACTTTTCGATAAATAATCGATATTTTCATCATTTTTATTCATCAAATTTTCTGTTGATAGTGGTCAATACAAAAAACGAAGATAAGGGATACTGATATTCAAAGAATATTTCACTTTATTTGATGTTCCTTATCCTCATTAGCATAGACGATTGATAAACAATTTCTCATCTATATTTCATGAAAAAAACAGTTTGATCATTTCATAGCAATCAGTATTTTTTTGCCACCAATTAGAAACCTAGTTAATGAGGTACGTAACTTTTTTTTAATATCTGTTGGTAATTTATCAGTGGCCTCATTTTCTGAAACTACAAATAATCGAATAGAAGCACTTTTTACGCTGTCAACTGAGAAACAGAATTCATTTTTGCCTATCACACTCTTCTGACATTTTGAGAAACTTAGCAACAATATAAAACCTTTCGAAAAGTAAGAGACTTTACAACTTTCAGAATTCATGGATGAAATATTGAATTTTCCATTACTATAAAATACTGAAACAGTTAGGATTCAACAGTGTTTTGTGGAGTACAGTGATAACTTTACTTGTCAGGGAATTTCATTCATGTAGATAAGCGGGCACTGTACACAGATATCAGAGTCTCACTTCAAAGATGGTCATAAACGTAGCCTTGGAGTATGCTATGAAAGTTACTATGAATTGCTGCCAAACATGGCGGAAACAGTATTATCGAGAAACGACAGTAAGTATTCTTTCAGAATCTTTCTTTCTTTCTCAAACTTGAAATTCAAAAGTTGTTTTCATATTATGTTCTATGAAATCAGTTTCTGGAAGAATACTGGGCATTCCAATTCAAATTGTCATTATATTATGCTGAAAGAAAAAGGAGTTGCACCAATCTCTCGTTTTTGCTTTTTTACAGGGCAATTTGTCTCTATAGGAAAACATCTCTTTTATATTTGATGCAAACTTACCCCACCTGCATTCAATAATTTTTTTCTATACGGAGAACAACACTTCAATATTTTTCTTTCCGCAGAAGTAAGAACAACAACAACAACCCCACCACCGTCAACAAAAACAATAGCGTATCAACGATGGAGACCATCGCCGAAGTTGTCGCCAGCATGCAACCCACTCAATCTTCCCCCCTAAAGTTACCAAAAGTGGAAAAGATGGACGTCGTCGACGCGACCGAAGAACCAAAGAACCCTCCTGCAAAGCAAGCGCCCAGCAAAAGAGCGACGAAACGTCGCATCATCGACAACCCTTTGATACCGTTCGGTCTCTTCCTACCCGACGGAGTCACCATCGTTCCGGTCACGGCCACCCCTGACCACGACAGGGACATCGCGATAGTTAACAACTTTTTCTCCAACCAGCTGTGGAAGCCAGAGTACATCGGAGCGTACTCATGAGGTCGGTCGAGAGAGAGACAACAATTTCCATCCTGCCCACCGTACTTAGTCCAATTAACGTTAACGATGATCAAGATTTACCTTTATTGCAAAGAGAGAATACCTTTACGTATTGTTATTTATATTTATACAGCATAGTCTATTTTATGGAAAGTATGTCAGTTTCGAGATGCCTGAAAATCCTGGTGAGTTAATCGATATGCTTTGGTCTAGCAAAAACCTCTCGATCGGAAAGAGCTTAGTGGTGAGGTCATTTTTTTTTACTTTAGGCGGCGGGATGAGTATGGCCGCCTTATGAAGATTCATCCTCAATTCGTTCATTGAACCCAATTGAAAGTCTTGAGATATTTATTTGAATTTCATTTACTTGACGGCAATGACAAATGTGAACCGAGACTAACGAAAAAGTTTTTTCAAGCGTGCAATCTTGTTGGCGATCCATCAAAAAATACCATTCAGTTGAAAATCAGAAGGTCGCATATCGAGAGATTTGGCTTAAAATTTTTCTGTGAGTTAACGCACCAAGATATTTATGCATCTCCTTCAGTTTGTTGCAAACGTAGATGTCCTATAGTTATATATATATATTTGACAGTTATCTATATGTAATTATGTTTTTGTGATAGTTGATTCGATCGTGGCAATCGATCGGTCTCAGGCAAATTTATCTAGTTCTCTTGTTCCGTTGCGTACCCAGTAGTAGATTTTTCTCGAGGCTAGTTCACGTAAAGGTAAGGTGACGCCAAAAAAATACAACGGTATACTCCTTATATGGAACCAAACTTTGACTTACCTTTTTGTTAACCGGACCACTACTACCAAGCTTACTTTACGTCAACTAGTCTTCAGTATACTTACGTTAACCAAAATAGTTTGAGGCGGTACGGCTTCATTAA
Organism: Zygogramma bicolorata; assembly: GCA_032362365.1. Taxonomy (NCBI): domain Eukaryota; kingdom Metazoa; phylum Arthropoda; class Insecta; order Coleoptera; family Chrysomelidae; genus Zygogramma; species Zygogramma bicolorata. The sequence goes on along the minus strand of JAVJAQ010001645.1, from coordinate 559,531 downwards.
CTTTCTGTTGAAGATTTATGTTATTATTTTGATTTGTTATTTCTATCAAATATTTAGTGTATATATATATATATATATATTTTATTTACTTTCTGTATGAGCTTGTTCGTGGTCGGAAACTAATGTGACTTGAAACTTTCACAAAAGTGCCTTTTTGGAGCCTTTAATATCTAACTGACATTTGCAATATAACGAATTAGCATTGTCGGTAAAACCGACACTTCTATTCTTTATCTATTTTCGTGTACTTCATTAGGCGTTTCTTACTTAAGATTATCTTTATATATAAGGGAAAGAGAATTTTAAAAAACATTCGACTATTGTGCCTATTCTGGGGTGGATAGCCCTTTCTGTGTCTTATCTTACATAACCAAACTAAGAGGAGGTTCGACCTTCTCTGAACTTAATATGGGTACTACCTGTGAATGATAAATTTCACCACCGTTGTACGTATTAATTATTGTTGTTTATATTTTTTACAAAGCAAATCACTGTGAACGGATCTAGTTGTTTTCAATAAAGTGTTTTGTAATATGATAGTCCCATTTGAATTTCAGAGATAATAATAATAATAATAAAGCATTTATTGCCCAACAGTAACAACCATTTACAGAGCAATTGTAACAAGAAATAGAATGAATGCTATAACTAATACATAAAGTGGTACAGTGTGAAAAGGCGTAAGTTTACCAACTATTCGGGATTGAATAAATAGGCTCTAGATTTATTTTTCAACTCAACCAGAGAACAGAAAAAAACACCACAATATTCACAAATTTTGTTATAATCTGTACACATTGAGTGGATTGGGGCCTTCAGCATAATGTTTGTTTGAGCCCGATTACAATTGAAAGTCCAACTTCGTCGAGGTGTTTGACAAGGTACAGATATATTGTTGTACGATAGTAATTCAGAAGAGTCAATTTTATTGTGTAAGAGTTTGTGAAGAAATATTATAGAAGCCTGTGCTCTTCGTTTTTTTAAGGAAATAAAGTCAAATCTTCGTAATAAGGAAGCATAGTTCGAGCCTCTGGGTGGGTATATTCCAACTCTGAAGCAGAGGAATTTCAGATTTTTTTTCGGTACTCTCTCGACAGTTGATATATAATGCCCATATAAGGGATTCCATATCAGAGATCCATATTCTAACTTAGATCTAATAAAGCAAAAATACATTGTTATAAGAGCAGATATATTAGTGAAATTTCTACAATTTCTAACGATGAAGCCGTATGCACGATATGCTGCATTCACTATATGATTGATGTGTTGATTGAACGTTAGCTGCGAATGAAAATAGATTCCAAGATCTCTTATCTCGTGAGTACGTTGCAATTCATTTTCCTGGATTGAATATTGAAATTGCAGGCTGTAAATTTTTCTAGTGAATGTCATTGCTTCACACTTAGATATATTCAAGGGGGGGCTATTTTTGGTACACCACTCATTAACAAGATTCAATTGTTCTAAATTGTTCTAAAATTGTTCGTTATCGTTAACCAGCTGACGAACGTCAACCCTCAGAAGTCGAAACTTGTGCGAGCAATGGATCAACGAGGCCTTACCTTTTAACGTGCGATTACCCAGCACGGTGGCCCGGCGAGGATTCGAACCCCGGCCTTCCGCTTGATAGGCAGATATGCTAACCACTACACTAACGAGACCAAATTGTATCTGTAGATTCATACAGTCATTCAGAGAGGTGACAGACGTGTATAACTTAAGATCGTCAGCAAACATTAATAATAATAATAATAGGTCTTTATTTCCCAAAATGATATAACAAATACAAGTTTTCTGAAATCTTATGCGGGAAGAAGCCGAAGATCAGCTGGTTGTGTCCGAAGATACAACCTCTGTTTTTCATCTTTATCTCTTAGATCCAATAGACGAACATAGATCGTTAATGTACAATAGGAATAACAATGGACCCAGATTGGATCCTTGTGGGACACCGCTAGTAGTTGCTACGTATACCTCAGATTTGTAACCATTAAATTGTACGTACTGTTCACGATGGTGCAGGTACGATTTCAAAAGCTCTGTATACATAGAAGGAAAGCTTGTGAAGAAGAAGCTTATGATTTATTTTATCGAAAGCCTTCCAAAAATTTTTATACACCACATCCACCTGACCCCTATTATCTAGTGTTTCGCACAAAAATTGACTGAATATCGATAAATTACTGATTGTCGAGCGAGAATTCATGAATCCATGTTGATGAACGGAAATTAAATTTTTGGTCGACAAGTAGATGCGGCTGTACAAGATTATCTCGAATAATTTGGCTGCAATGTTCAAAAGAGATATGGGTCTGTAATTACTAATGATGTTTTTCGCCTCAGATTTGTGAATAGGACAGACTTTTGCCACTTTCCATATATTGGGAAATATGGAATTTGTGAAAATCAAATTGAATAAAATTTTCAATGGATGAACTGAAACCCTTATACAATCTTTAAATATAAATGAAGGAATATTATCCGATCCAGTTGTGAATTTATTCTTCAATTTTTTTTGCTGCATCTATGATTTCCTGTTCAGTTATTTCTTCAGACGTTAATTCAACCGAGATACTATGATCGAAAGTGAAGTCAATATTTTCCTCATTGATATCGCAAGGTGAGTATACACTTTTGAAGAAGTTACCAAATGCATTTACTATGGTTTGAGGCTTATTAAAAACTTCTTTTTCACATGTCATACTATTTGGAATTCTAGAAGTATTGTTTTTTCTATTACCAATCTATTATTATTATTATTATATGTATGCCTAAAGTATTTGAGTCTGGGAACATGATTATCGAGTAACTCATAAAACCTTTTATAAAAGTTGTCAACAGCATAGTTGACGTCTGGGGCATTTTCCAAAAAACTCCAATCGGTTAGCGAAATGGCTTTATATAGTAACGGATAATCTGCCTTTCTGAAGTTATACGCTTTCTGGTTATGATTTGTGATTCATATATGTTGACTATGAGAGCTGGACGATACGAATCCTCCTCGACCAATGTGATATGCTCACGGCTAACAGTACACTCAGTATTACTCAATACTAAGTCTAGTAATTTATCCTGCCCATTCAATACACTATCATATTGGTTGAGACTCAAGAAAGCTGAGAAATTACGAATTAGGTTTGATCTTCTTTCATCTTTGTTGACCTCGCAAAAATGAGGAGAATTGAAGTCCCCTAAGAACATTAATTTCTTGGCGTGTAATAGTTCCCAGCTTTCAAAGGCCTCAATGAAAGCATCATACATATCAAGACAGATAGCCGGTGGAATATAAGTGACTGCTATATAAAAATAACCAAAATGTAATTTGCATTTTCAAACTACCAAGTCAATGTCTGGAAAATTTTCATAAAAGTAAGAAGCATCAACAAGATCGGGCCTGAGTGAAGAGTCGATTGCAAGGAGAACACCGCCACCAGATGTCAAACCGAGATTTTAAAATTGACGATCACTGCGAAACACATCGTAATAATCAGAAAACAATTCACTTGAATTCACCTCAGGTTTCAGCCAGGTCTCACTCAAGGCTATTATACTATATTCACAGTCGCTAACATTGGAAAAAAAGGTGTCGATCTTGGTATTCAGTCCTCTAACATTCTGGTAGTGGGTAGTTGCTGCTGTTGGGCTCTTCTAGTTGGTTGAAATATTTCATCTTCAGATTTTGTTCTCCGGCAGCAGTCCTTTGTGTCAGTTCCTGTTTGATTTTTTTGGAGTACTCCATTTGCCTTTCAGTTCTGTCCACAGACAGGTTAACGTTTTTGAAGTTCTGGTGTTCTTTGAATGTTTTTACATTGGTTGAGACTTTTCGAACAGCAGCTTCACTTCCGAGTGTAACCTTGATAAGTCTATTTTTATTTTCAGCCATACCTAATCTGAGAGGTTAAGGGCTGTTCACATGTGGTGAAGTATCTGGTGCAGTGATATTTAAGATGCCTAAGACTACTTTTTTATCATGTTCATTTCGAGAGATAATTATAAGTCAGTACAATTTATAAACAGATAGATAATGATTTCAAAATTTCGTGGAAATACATTCGATACAAGATTCACGAGGAGGCTGCTGTGAACATTGAGGAGCAGAATTTATCTAAAAGGAATAGATGCTCAAACAAACCCCAGAAAAATGTGCTCTGAAACATGTGTAACTTCCAAGGGGCCGTCTCAGACTTCCAAGGGGCCATCTCAGACTGTCAAAAAAATTGATGGAGGTTGAGTTGAACTATGGCCTATATTTGAAAATCCAAATTTAACAAAGAATATCACAGTTTCCTGTAGGATTCGCCCTAACAATGGGTTTATAAAACCAAAACTCCCTCCAACATAATTTATCCTGGATAAACAGCAAAAACAGGGAAACACGATACGCGGTTTTGTAAACCCACTGTTAGAGGGAATCGTACAGTTAACTGTGATATTTTTTGCTATTGATGAAGGTGCTCATAGGAAATCCATACTTGGAACTTAATGAAGAAACGGCCAGAGAGAAGACAAACCAAACGGCAGTTTTGCATATTGTCCGAGAAAGCTGTACAATATATCACTTTTCGAATGGTTACTACAAAAAGAGCTCGGGTTTACTCTCAGACTAATATTCTTGACTCGGACGGAATTTCTATATCGATTCTAAACTTCATATAAAATAAACCACGAGATATGCAGTGAAGATTGGCAAAAAAACAATCAATCCAAAAAAGTGCTTGGATGAAGCGCTTGCTTCATATATGGTATTAGCACAAACTATGAAAAAAATAAATATAATGCAGACACTTTTGGCAAACAGGGTTTGCATTAGCGAACAAGCTCCTAAGTTGAATTCAAACTTCCACCATCCCATTCAAGCCTCAAAGATTCAGTTGTCATTCTTTACCAAAAACTCACATTGAACTCACAAATAGGAAAAAAATTATCAAATACAAACAAAGTCTTAGGTTTTCTCTTTCGTATCTCGAGATACTTCACACTGATAGTGCAGACCAGGACGAAAGAAAAAACACCTACTAGGAATGAATTTCAACACAGTGAACAAATATAACAAATGTTTTTTTTTCATCTTACTATACTTCACAGAGATTGCTGGGCATATACGTCAAACAAAGCTTCATGGGTAAAGGGATCGAAAGGTTCGGAAATATTTTCTCAAATTCCCTCGTCTCGAAAAGTAAAAAGCTTTATCCTGTATAACTTACCGACTATAGTTACTTCCTGTCGAAGTTATTCATAATAGTTTGGTGCTATCAATAAATGAATATAAAAAGTAAAAAGAAATAAAACTAAAACATGATATGATGCCAAAAGTGCAATTTACTGCATTCTTTCTCGTAAAGGAGATATACTAATCTCCTACCACTAAAGGAAAATCAACGGTGACATTCACTTTTGAATGGATCTAAACATTGTGATAGTCTTAGTTGGCCTTTCTCGTGTCATTGACAGGGAAAAGTCCCAGAATGGTTCCAATGCAGATTCTAAGTAGCCAACGAAGATATCAATGAATTTGGAAAAGTCTTTCCTTGAGTACCTCGACCAAGACTCTCGAGCATTCTCACCATTATTCGATTTCTCATCAATAAGGCATAATGGGTTCTAGCTTCTTAGTTACTCTATTAACGTCTTCATGTATACCTTTCAACAGACATTGTAAGAATATTTCTGGGTATAACCAATGAAACGAGGAGCGAATATTTGGATTCGATTTTTCAGGGAGGTTGTGTTAATAACTCGATCTGACGAATCTTTTGACCATAGTTCGTTAATCAATCACCTCGGCAAATAATTTGATTAAAGCTCCTTCCCTAGATTTGCTGGTGTTTATATCTGTTGTATAGGCGCCTGTCTTCAAATACTCGAATAACCAGCTTGTGTCCAATAAACACTGGATAACACTGTTCATGACGCATGTATTACCAATATTTTCCACCCCATTGAGACCATCTGTTTTGACTTCTGAGTAGACTCTGATGTTGTCATTGTCCTTGTAGATGTTTCGGCATGATAATGAATTGGGGCTATGACTATTTGATACTGAGCTGGATAACGATATTATAGATTTTCTGAGTTTTGGAATGTTGATGCATCATTGAAGTGGCGTTGATTGTTGGATTGATAAAAAATTCATCTAGTTCATGACCGGCAGAACCAATTCAGAACATTTTTATTCAAACATCCTCAGTAGGGTACCGTATGATTCTTTCCAATCAAATGCTGCTCTTGATATTATAGGATCAGATTAGATTGTTCGGGGAGCTAGCCCATGGCTTGGTCCAAGGCGACCTTTTCAGATATGTTGCGATGCTTCTCGGTTATTGGAGATCATTACCTAGCTTGATATCTTCGATGAAACTCCATAGAATCGACACTGGCCCCTTCATACAGGTAGTAGCGTTTGGTTTCTCTTCCCAGCATCCCGTGTGTCTCATCCTCGTTAAAGCTGCGCATTCACAGAGCACGTGTGGTGCGGTTTCTTCCTCTTCTTGACAGAACCTGCATTGGGTTTCTTTTGTCGGACCCATGTTGCTCCTATGATTTTCAAGCCGACAGGGCCTCGTCAGTAGACCCTCCACTAGTACGATTTAGGGCCGATCTTTTCACTTATAGATAAGGCATTGATAAATATATCTGTCAGATGTCAATACGTTGTTCTTTGATGTCTATCCGATAGATAGTTATCAGACTTTATCTGTAAGTGAAAAGACCGACCCTTAGGATGCATGCAAAACAGATAAGTGAGAAAAAGGATTCAATACAGGAGTCTGTAAGATTTTCTATAGAAAATTCTACTTTTCTGTAAAAGATGGAGAAACGAATGGGAAAGTTAACCAATTGAAACGAAAATGGAAAATCTACCATCAATTCCCTCGCGGGAATGAAATCTATAATAGTGGTCTCAATATGTTCTCAGGTTCTTTATCCCAGAGCTCCTTTCGCGAGTCAATCAATAACCCATATCGATATGATTTTATCGGACAATCTAGCACACAAAACAGCACACGACCCGTCAAAGCTGATGGCGAATTAATCGAGACGGCTTTGCAAGCTGACAAGACAATCGGGAAAACCGCCGCCTACTACGGAAAACCTCGTTCGCGAGTCAATATAAACCGCCTCCCATTATCCACGTGCATAAATCTCGTTTGGACCTGCGACAGGACACGATTAACATCGAACACGTTCGCGTTGACAAAGGACGATCTCCTTCTTGCAAGAACAAGGGCCGTAATTAATGTACCCGGCCGCATTTGATAAAGCCCGCGTCCTACGCTCTAGGCTCAATCTGTCGGTAATTTGCGCCGAGAACAATTGACCTACGATCTTATCCGTCGTGACGTAAGCGCTTCGAGCGTTTTATCCAGGAAGATGAAATATGAGCTTCGCATTTTTCTTTTATGGATATTTTCACGGTCGTTGGTTTACTCATCCCAACGATTGATAATCAGTAGCTGTAATGATTCTTGGTCGATACCTGTTGCTGGGTGTTTTTTTTTTTTTTTCGATACAATCATTGTTTCAATTCCATCTAATGGCAGCGATGTTTGTGGATCAAACAAACTTGACAAACAGAAAAAATATGTGGCATGATATTCAGTCACTCTTCATTTCGTTGGATTTGGTAAAGAAATAATGGAAAAAGATTGTGGCTGAACCGTCATATATCTTAATATATATAAATCTCGTGTCACAATGTTTGACCTCGATGGACTCCTAAACCACTTAACCGATTATAATAAAATTCGCACACCATGTGCAGTTCGATCCAACTTGAGAGATAGGATAGTTTAAATCTCAAATTATAGTCGCAATTTTAATTCATTGCTAATTATTTGTCTGTTATTATTTGACAGTCACAATTATCTGTTAACTCCAAATGATTCTAACAGATGTCGATACCTTTCGACTGGGTTGAGTAAGTAATCAATAGATGGCGCTGCTGAGCCCATCAGTTGGCAGAACAAATTGAATCAAGAAATCCAGCTCAAAGAATCAGGACAGCAGAAGGTCATGCACAACCACAAATGGTTTAGATTTGGAAAATCCATGTTTTTCTCATGGGCAACTATATGTTGCGTGTTCACGTGTTGGGAAACCGTCGAATCTATTTGTGTTAGCTAAAGACAGGTTAACCAAAAACATTGTGCACCGATTGGTGTTAAATTAAATTGAAATTGATAGTATTTATAATTCAAAAACATAGATATTAATGTTTAAAAGTTTAAGACTGTCTGCCTTGCCTACCTCATTCATGAGTTTAAGCGTCACATGTTATTTACTGTGTCATACTGTAGTATACTTATATTTGTTATAAAATTAAATGGAAATGATAAATCTGATAAATTTTTATTTTGTACCTATTGATTTCTGCTTAATATCAAGTGTAAGAACATTTTAATTAATTGTGTTCAACGTACTTCCCCTTCAAATCTCAATCCAGTGAATTTGTATACCAACATCAACATTTTCGTCTTTGTTCGTAAATAATTTCATTGTACTAAAGGGTTATAGTAGTAGAAAGTCAAATAAGGAGATCACCATATTTTTCTACAAATACCATCTGTGTGAAAAAGCATAGTGGACTCCGTGACTGATGTTCTCTTATTGTTCCTCTTAGATTGTTTACTATAATGTAATATAACAAAAACTTTAGCCACAGCAACGCGTGGCCGGGTCAGCTAGTTTATTATAATTCCACCCTATTTAGTGCCATCTACTTCGAGCTTTCCAGAATGCATGTTTTTTTCATAGTTATACAGCTCAATGTTGTTCAGATGGTCTTTGAATGAAAAATGTCGATTCACAGCCCTGTTATAATCCTTGGCTGAATTCTGTTACTTTGTGTCAGTTCTTATGAAATCGATTTGTTTTCACCTAATTCCTAACATGATTCCGTACCATCCTACCGGCACGGGTACAGTATATGGTGTAGATAATCCTCATCAGCTTTTTCGTTAGCTCTGGTCGCTGAATGACCTGGCACACAATATATGATGTGACTATCGTTGTCTGCTAGCTCTTCAAGCTCTTCCGAGACTAGTATGGGATTTGTTATTGCCATGAGCGGGTCCAGTATATATAAAAATATCGATACATTCATTCCTTCAGAACCACATATTGTGTATCCTCCCCCTTAGGAGAAATGCATACATTTTGCTTCTTACTACACGATATATTTTCTCCAGTACTATATTCCGTCTTAGATGTGTGATCTGTGAACCAGGTTCTCCAGCCGAGCACGTTCTCGAGGTGAATGGTTTTTTTACTGCTATTCATGATCTCTTATCACTACTGAGAAGTTTATAGTCGATAGCGAATTCGGGTGTCACGTGGTCAGTATTCATATCAATACGTGTTTCTGCACGGTTCGTAGACGTGTGAGCAAATGTGCTCGGACTGTAAACGCTATCACTTGTGAAAGTGATTGATAAGGGGAAAAACAAATGAAAAAACACGAGATCTGTTTATATATGAATTGGATGAACTGTACTCCGATTTGATTCAGTTCCTACATCTTAGCGCTGTTTAGTTGGAGTCAAAAACATTCATACACTTTTCGCTTGACCATGATTCAACAGATCTGATATTGTTCGTACGGCATTCGATATAATATATCATCCCAGAAATAATACAAAACTTATGCATATTGTGAGTGATCTCTGGAAAAGAAACAATCTTAAATAAATTTGGTTGAATTGAAAAGAACATCATTACACAACCATATTCATAATGGAGAACTCAACTTCCGATATATCAAGAAATCACGACCCACATGTGCCAAGACATTCTCGTCACTCCTCAGGGATAAGGTCTATCATACGTCGAATTATCCTACTTCTTGGCAATCTGTTTAATCCACTCGATACAGCTGGCAATCCCATCAGCCAGCTATTTTCCACACAGAAACTTCGAATAATCAAACTCCTTCCGACAACGCGCTGGTACGAACTCAATAATGCATTTCTAATCAGAAATAAATGCCGTCGGCTCAGTAATACATTAAAGCAAGGAGCAAGTGTTTGAACTCGGTTTACCCGAAAGTGGAAAGCACACACAAACATACACCACAGGTAGATATGACGTATGTAATTTGAAATAACAACGCCTCTGAATATGGACCTATTCTGAATTGTTCATGAAACTGGAATAAAGTTGAAAATTAGTGTTGCTGTGACCTCCTTACGGGCTGTATGCTGAGTTATGGTCCAAACAAAGGAATATGTCCACCAAATTGAAATAATGATTGCAAGTTTCAATGCAAAAGTAACATCAAAATATTAGCAAGTACTCTCTAATGATAAATATATATCATTCATAGACGTTTTATTTATTCACGAAAGGAGAGAAAGAGTCTACATCACACAACCACTGTCCATATTAGATGAAAAAGCGACTCTTTCGAAAATGTCTCACGGTATTGTTTTTTATGAAAGAAACCTGCTTCACTGGGTTTGAGAATGAAATTTCATCCCGATGAATGATTTTCTGCACCTGCATAACAAATTACTCCATTAAATTGGGTGCGTCAAAGCCAGTTCAAAGACAGAATCAGAGCTTTTCTATTGATGAAATGTTTTAATACGGTCAAGGAGTATCTTGATCTGAGCATGATCGAACTCGAACTCACATCATAGACGCTCCCCAGTCTTTCTTTATAGTAGTAGTAAACGCGATCAACACCATGGACTTCTTTCCAAGTCCTTCAGCAAGATACTCCAGTCTATGACGGTGAAAAAAGTGTAAACTGTGTATTTATCCCATACAGCACCGATTTGTATGAAAATTTGGATATAGGTTCTACTTACCCTCTATTCCAAAATCTACCCCCTGTCGAGGGTTGCTTTCTCCCTGGGGGTGGATGCCACCCCTTTTTGGAGGTGAAAAATTTTTCATTGGAAATAAGTGCGGAAATCAATAGATTGACTAATTCTAAGCACTTTTTGTTCAATGAAGTTTTTTCTGAAAAGCAATACTTTTCGACTTATTCACGAGTGAAATTGTCGGTTTTCAGTCAAATGAAACACGTTTCCCGATACTTTTTCGCGAATAACTGGAAAATAATGCATCTAATCGAAGAACCTGTGGAAAGCAAAATCATAGCTTTTGAAAAAACCAAAGGCGATTGTTTATTTGTGATGCATGCAAACTCACCACAAACTGAATAATTGCTTGTTGAAAGTCGATTATTACAATAACCAAAAACCAATGCATTTTCCGGGAAAAACCAATTGGACCTTTTCTGAAGTCCTCCAAAAATCCTTCATTTTTGTTATTTATGAAAGTTTCTAGCATCAAAACTGACCGAGGTATGAAGGAAATAAAGTTGGATCCTATTTTTTCATTGAAAAAAAATTGTGAATAACTCATCCTCCCTTCTCCACCCTGTGAAAAAAATCGTTGTTACTCCATAATTCACTCCATTCATGTTCTTATGATGAGTTCTGAGTTTTTTATCAATTGAAAGTACGTAGGTTCGGAAAAAATTGAGATTGAAGAGAAAAAATCATATACGTGATTCAGCGAAAAATCACCATTTCTTCGAAATAACTCGAAAAGTATTGATCACATGCAAAATTTCCTGAAGTACAAAATTGAAGGCTATTCTTCTCTGAAAATTTCGGTGTTTCATTTTTTTCTGCAGGATGAAAATAGAGTAAGATATGGCCAGTTAAATATTGTGAGGGTTCGCGCAAAGTACCTTTTTTGAGCCCTTTCAGCATGAACCTTTTCAAAAATATAATCTGAAACAAAAAATAATGTGAATGAGCTTATAGCTCTTCTGAAAAGCTACAAAATACTTTCTTGGTGGACTTGATTGCTTGAAGACTAAGCGAGTTATGGGAAAAAATCAAAAACAATTTTTGTAGAAATCAGAGTATGTACATTAGTATATTGAAGAATACACATAGTAACTATATTTCAGGCCTAGTGGAACTATATGTATATTATATGTGTATATATACAGATAGTTCCACTAGACAACGATTTTTTCCAAAGGGGGGGGGGGAAGAGAGGATGAGTTATTCACAATTTTTTTTCATGGAAATAATAGGATTCAACATTATTTCCTTCATACCTCGGTCAGTTTTGATCGAGGTTTTGATGCTAGAAACTTCTATATAAAACAAAATGAAGGAATTTTGAAGGACTTCAAAAAAGGTTCGAATATTTTTCCCGAAAAATGCATTGGTTTTTGGTTATTGTACGTAGAAACTTTCCATTTTGGCGTTTGAAAATACCAATCGACTTTCAACAAGCGATTATTCAGTTTGTAGTGGGTTTGCATACATCACAAATAAACGATCGCCTTTGTTTTTTCAAAAGCTATAATTTGCTCTCCACAGGTTTTTCGATTAGATGCACATTTTTCCAGTTATTCGCGAAAAAGGATCTGAAAACGTGTTTTTTTCGCCTGAAAAGCGACAATTCCACTCGTGAATAAGTCGAAAAGTATTGCTTTTCAGAAAAAACTTCATTGAACAAAAAGTGCTTAGAATTAGTCAATCTATTGATTTCCGCACTTATTTCCAATGAAAATTTTTTCACCCCCAAGAAGGGGTGGCATCCACCCCCAGGGAGAAAGCAACCCTCGGCACGGGGTAGATTTCGAAAAAGAGTGTATGTAGATCCCGAATCCAAATTTTCATGCGAATCGGTGCTGTATGGGATAAATACACGGGAAAATGGTCATAGACTGGACTAAGAAGGGTTATTACTAACTTCCTACACCATACACCTCAGGAGCAGCATGGTTATCCGCGGACCCGTCAACTATGAAACGTGGCAGAGAAATTCCCAAAGAATATCTGCCCCGTTGGGGAATCGAACCCACGACCCTAGGATCGGGACTCGAGACGTGGAACCATAGCGCTAACTACCTCGCCTTTCTTTATATTCTATACCTTATTATATTTCAATCATAGTTTCATCTATCTATAACAACTCTCAATCTTTCTTTATGTATTTGTGATTGATTCCAGTTATATGTGTTTGGTTTACAAATTGAGCACGAAAAAGTGTCTTCTTATTCTTTTTATATCGATTCGGAAGAGAAAAATTAAAGAATATTCCTCGATACTAAATTATTTAGACGAAAATACTGTTATTTCCGATATTCATGATGAACGAATGTAAATTTTGTTCAATGAAGATTAGCTCGAAAATCGACTTGAAAATGTTCAGTGTAAGTATTTCGAGAGAAAGTTCCAAAAAACAGTGGGATTAGTTGTTTGTTTCTTTTTTTGGGTGCATCTATGAAGTATATTATATTCTTTCATGAAAGAATGTAGGATTTCACGGCCGGATACATCATAAAGTTTTACGGGCTTGAGGGCCGTGTTCTGGAATTTTGGGTTCCGTAGCTTTCGACTTCTTCTGCAGCAGCCATCTTCAGCGGCGTGATCATAGTTGAATATCTCTCTGTGACTCACTGTGAGTCCACTATGACTACTATTAGTCATAGTAGACGCTTGAGATAGTTGTCGCAGATGAAGCCGACAGTTCTGGAACTCAAAATTCCAGAACACGGCCCTCAAGCTCATAAAACTTACGATGTATATACTTCCGTATAATCAATTTTGGATAAAGTGAGCTAAAAAAGTTCCCCGAATTCGCCGCAACTATATTCTACCACAAAAATATGTTTCTAAAAATAAATGCACTGTTTCCTTAGTTATAATTCGAAATATTCACTAATGTGGTACACAGTTCATTATTTTCTAGTGGCATGAATACTAAAAACATCAAAATTATTTATCCCCATTCACAGTGCAGTGAATATCACCTAAACTTATTCCAATTGAAAAATATTCTGGAACTAATGAGTCCATATTATTATGGTAACGTTAAATAAAATCGATGTATCGTAATGAACGCTTGGCTCATAACATACCCCATGACGATACGGGTTATGAATCTACAGGGTGCCCCTGTGACACAAAGAGGTGAGGTGCATTTTCAAAAAATTCACATAAAATAGGTTTCGATTACTCACGGTTATCGAGTAATTTTGATGCTTTGAATTTTCACAAAAATCCGAAAAGAACATAACTCATTGTAAAAAGGTAACGGGCATTTTGGCAATTTCATTTAATAGTGAATAAAAGGATTGTTGAATATTAAGTCATTTCGAGTATGTACATTGGTAAACACTACATTTTGTGCTCATTTTCACGAAACCTTGTTAGTTTGAAACATTTTCAAGTGGCTTCTGATAATAAGAAAACGGATCAATAATAATATTGAAAAAATAAAGTTATTTTCAAGGTTTATTGAAGCTTTATAATTTTTCAGCTTAGTAAATTGTTAATAACAATACGAAAATTGACAATTTTTTTAATTTTTCCAATAGGAATCTATTCTGAGACCTTTGAAAAATAGCTAGCTCCACGAAAGGAAAAAAATTATCGGGGGTTATATCCCGAGTGCACCAAGTTTATTCGGTTAAAATGTGTGCTGCACTTCCATGATTTTCGAAATTTTGCTTAGCAAATGACTTGAGTGTATGATAATTTGATAAAATCCCGAGACCGCAGGTCGAGGGATTTTCTTTTAAATTATTATACATGAAAGCATTTGCTTGAAAGCAAAATTTTGAAAATCATGGAAATGCACGCATTTTGGTTGATTGAACTTGGTGAAGGAGGGATATATGTTTAGATTATTTCCAGAAAACATGTAAACTCAGGAAACATCAAAATCGAACACTGGAACAATATAGTACCAGAGATAGTACCTGAAAAGTGATCCAAACGCCCGGTTTATTTCGAACATTTTAATCGGTTGAAAGGTCTAGTGCATTTAATCGCTGTAAAACTCTGTAAAAGCAGTCTAGCCTTCAACTGTTTCATCGTTTATTCGCATTGAGGGAAATAATCAGATTAATAGTTCAACAATTATCGCACTTGCAATGTTAATGTTCGTGCTACAAAAAAATTATACATAATATATACAGGTAGTATAGGTAGTTTGATCATATATTTTGAAAATAGATCTTTGAAATCCAAGAATCAAAATTGATGTCAATTGATGAAAGAACGCGAGATTTTACTGACGATGAAGAAAGAAAACAAACTTTACCTTGAATGAATGTGATTCTGATTTATTTCCAGAATCTCCCAGTTTAACATATTTTTCCAGCATTCGTGACAATGGTTGTTACGTGCTTAGTAGAGAAAGAACCAAAAAAGTTAAAATCATAGAATAAAAGTTCTTTCAGGTGTGTTCTCAGATGCCTATAACCTACAAAACTACCATCGGAGGTGCAGGAAATTTGACGTTACGTAACAGCCTGTTTCGACGATGCAATTTGTCGCTGCAACTCTAGAAAATTGCAAGTAGTAGTAGTAGTAGCTTTATTGTCTATAAGATCATTTACATAATATGGGACACGTCGGAGAACAAAGTCTTTCAATTATACAATATAAATAGAACAGAATATAAATAAAATAGGTTAATTTGACTAGATAAAACAAAGGAGTCAAAACACTAAAGTTAAATTCTAGGTACTCTGGCACAGAATAAAATAAACTGTTTGAGAGCATTTTTTTCACAGCGTGTTTGAACAATTTAAGGCTACACGACTGCCCAAATTTCCAAGACGCAATCTTTCTTACAGCTCTCTTCTATATAATAAAAGCCGTTTGTACAGAACTAGACGATCCCCAGAAAATGATTACATATTTCAATTGATAGTAACAATGTGCATAGTAATACGATAGTAGAACCGACTTACTTGTGATGTGTCTTAACCTATGCAGAGCAAAACAAGCAGAGGCAAGATTTTTACAAAGAAACTGATGTGTATTTCCCAGTTCAATGAGTTGTCAACATGCACTCCTAAGAATTTTGTAGACTGAACATGCTGTATTGATCTACCACATACTTTTACCAGGCTACTTTCTGTAACATCCCTCAACCGAGGAGTGAAATTTATAAAGACAGTTTTTTCTTTATTGACTATCAGTTTGTTTTCATCGAACCATCGAACTAATTTGTTTACATTCATTTGAAATATCGAGGTTAACCTTGAAAGCTATTTTCTCAAAAATAGATAGGAGGTATCGCCTGCAAACAGAACAAGGCTTCCACATTCAACTGAAAGGGTTATATCGTTGATAAATAACAGAAATAACAGAGGCCCAAGGACAGAACCTTGGGTACTCCACACTTAATATCAAGGGAATCAGAATGACATGAGTTGACTACTGTCAACTGTTTTCGATTGAAAAGGTAAGAACTCAGCCAGTCCCCTATCCTCCCTCTGAAACCGTATTTATGAAGCTTCTGTAAAAGCAAGGAATAACTAACAAGGTCAAATGCCTTGCTAAGATCCATAAAAATACCAAAACTTTTTTGTTGTTGTTCAAATTTGTATGAAGATCATCGGGAAAACTGAGAATGGCTGCCTGAGTCGAGCTTCCGACCCTAAAACCGTGTTGACGATCATTGAATATATCGAATTTTAGTGCAAACTCAACCATTTTTTCGTGAACATTTTTCGCGTGGAAAATTCGATAGACACCATCGAGGCCCTTCGCGAAGGTTCTTCATAGGCGTACGCAGGTATATATATATACGGGAGAAACTTCGTTGTGGGCATAGTTAGTTATTAGCAGAGACAGTTTTATTCAGAGCTAAGTGGCGAGAGTTATTGAGAGCTAAGTGGAGCAGAGTTTATTCGCGAAGCAGAGTTTGTATTAGAGGGAGTTTAGCAGAATTTTTAGTACAGAGAGTTTTAGTACCGAGCAGTGGAAAGTTAGCGGAGAAATTCAAGCGAGTGTATTGTATTGTGTATTGACAAAGAGTTGTAATAAAAGTAGGTTAGTGTTGTTTGGAGTTTTATTCAACGAACCCCAAGGATATATATGGTAACAGTGGTATCAGAAGTTGGATTTTGCAAGGGAATATCTCAACAATATTATCATTCTCCAATCTTTTAGCTGCTGCACGTACTTTTTTATATAAATTTTTTATAAGCAAAATAATAATGTTCATATTCAGGCGAACGCGTCTGCTTTTTGATAGTGTCAGCTTCTCGAAAAAAAATCGTATGTTTTGTGTTATCCAACTGTTTTTGGACCTTGGTCTTGGACTGGAGAGGAAAGTTTATATCAATGTAGAAAAGAAGTAGTACAGAGAATGTGTTAGAAGTATCCATGCAAGTTTTCGAGTTGCATGAATCTTTTTTGATGCGATGAGTTGCAACGACTTAGTGATTTCTGTGGTAAATTTGTTGCCGCAAACTACGAATGAGTGGTCACAATTACAGTTATCAGGAATGAATAAAATAATACTATCAGTTGAGATAATGTAGGCGTTTATCATGATAACATTCATTGCTATATTTTATTATCGGCAATGCAAACTGACAGATAACTGACATTTGTCGCGGCCGCGAGAAATTGCAGCGACAAATTGAATCTTCGAAACAGGCTGTTGTTACCAGATTCATGAAGTGCTCCTCTGTTGGCAATCTCTCGAAGGCATTTCTTTGGTTAAATTTGTGCTAAATCAAGAATGAGAGAGATCGATGACTTGCGCTTACGATTTTTCCTTTATAAGTCAACCCATCAGGGTTTTTATGCATCTTGAATCCTTCCGTCCCGACCCTTCACAAACTCCCACGCGATTCCCGCGTTTCCTCATCGGCGATCGTCCATCAGAGATCAGAGAAAACCAGTCAGTCGACTGTCTCTAAGCCGATACGTCGGAAGGCAAAGGCAACCCTTGATGTCGTGACTGGCGCCCGATTCACCCTTTGAGGGATGTCGCACGCGATCCGACCGAAAGTTAAGGTCACGCTACACTAAACTAGTCAAGGGATGCCGTGTCGACTCTTTCGACGAAATTAGAACGAAAAAAAAATCACGAACGATCTCTAAATGTCCGATTACTTTACTGTTTAGAGGTGGTGAAGCGTGCCGTGTGGTCGTTTGAGGGGAATAAAACGACGGTAATTCTAACGAGAAAACGGCTCGTTTGTGATTAATCTCATTCAATGTGCTCTTTACATTGCCCCATTTTCAATTCATGAATTGAATTTTTATCATTTTATACAACGTAATATCAACATTTTTTTCTTCTAGTTTTTCGGGTTTTCAACCTATACCAGTGTAGAAGGGCAGATTTTCAATCTACTGCGATGATTCAAAAATAGCTCCTTCTGAATAGAACACGTTCTATCATTCAGAAACTTTTCGTATATCTTGAATTTGCCTCTCAAAAAAAATACCAGAACTAATATTTATCAAAATACTTATCGTTGACGTTTCGGAAACCAAATCCGCTTCCGTCCTCAAAACTTTCACAAAAATTCTCTTCTTGTTTCGTTTTCGTGTTTGTTTCTTGTACATGTCAGAAATTCGAGATTTGACGTTTTGACATATGTATTTCAAGAGTGGCAGCCAGGGGCGACCCATATCAACCGAAGTATTTGAGATGCAAGCAACCGCAAACAGCACGATAAAAGCAGATTCCTTTAACTTTCGTCACCTCTTGATATCATTTGAGTGTCATTCCAGTCAACTGTATGATCTCCTTCGGCAGTGAGAATGTGTTCTCATAAGTTAGAACCACCAATCTGTCTCTTCTTGATGTTCATCGTGTGTCCCCTATTTCGCATTTTTAGAGGTCTGGACGTTTCACCGATAATTTTGACCGCACGAACAAGGGATTCTATATATACTATTCTTTGTGTTTTCTGTTATGTTAGTTGTTTTGGTGTGTCAGTATTGAACATAAAGTATTTGTTCTTTCGAAGGTTGTTCTAACATCATACATGTTGCCGATCCGTTTCATATTTTCATTTGAGTGTTATTCCATTCAACTGTATGATCTCCTTCGGCAGTGAGAATGTGTTCTCATAAGTTAGAACCACCAATCTGTCTGTTCTTGATGTTCATCGTGTGTCCCCTATTTCGCATTTTTAGAGGTCTGGACGTTTCACCGATAATTTTGACCACACGAACAAGGGATTCGATAAATACTATCCTTTGTGTTTTTTGTTATGTTAGTTGTTTTAGTGTGTCAGTATCGAACATGAAGTATTTGTTCTTTCGAAGGTTGTTCTAACATCATACATGTTGCCGATCCGTTTCATATTTTCATTTGAGTGTTATTCCATTCAACTGTATGATCTCCTTCGGCAGTGAGAATGTGTTCTCTTAAGTTAGAACCACCAATCTGTCTCTTCTTGATGTTCATCGTGTCCCCTATTTCGCATTTTTAGAGGTCTGGACGTTTCACCGATAATTTTGACCACACGAACAAGGGATTCGATAAATACTATCCTTTGTGTTTTTTGTTATGTTAGTTGTTTTAGTGTGTCAGTATCGAACATGAAGTATTTGTTCTTTCGAAGGTTGTTCTAACATCATACATGTTGCCGATCCGTTTCATATTTTCATTTGAGTGTTATTCCATTCAACTGTATGATCTCCTTCGGCAGTGAGAATGTGTTCTCTTAAGTTAGAACCACCAATCTGTCTGTTCTTGATCTTCATCGTGTGTCCCCTATTTCGCATTTTTAGAGGTCTGGACGTTTCACCGATAATTTTGACCACACGAACAAGGGATTCTATAAATACTATCCTTTGTGTTTTCTGTTATGTTAGTTGTTTTGGTGTGTCAGTATTGAACATAAAGTATTTGTTCTTTCGAAGGTTGTTCTAACATCATACATGTTGCCGATCCGTTTCATATTTTCATTTGAGTGTTATTCCATTCAACTGTATGATCTCCTTCGGCAGTGAGAATGTGTTCTCATAAGTTAGAACCACCAATCTGTCTGTTCTTGATGTTCATCGTGTGTCCCCTATTTCGCATTTTTAGAGGTCTGGACGTTTCACCGATAATTTTGACCGCACGAACAAGGGATTCTATATATACTATTCTTTGTGTTTTCTGCTATGTTAGTTGTTTTAGTGTGTCAGTATCGAACGTAAAGTATTTGTTCTTTCGAAGGTTGTTCTAACATCATACATGTTGCCGATCCGTTTCATATTTTCATTTGAGTGTTATTCCATTCAACTGTATGATCTCCTTCGGCAGTGAGAATGTGTTCTCATGAGTCAGAACCACCAATCTGTCTGTTCTTGATGTTCATCGTATGTCCCCTATTTCGCATTTTTAGAGGTCTGGACGTTTCACCGATAATTTTGACCACAAGAACAAGGGATTCGATGAATACTATCCTTTGTGTTTTCTGTTATGTTAGTTGTTTTGGTGTGTCAGTATTGAACATAAAGTATTTGTTCTTTCGAAGGTTGTTCTAACATCATACCTGTTGCCGATCCGTTTCATATTTTCATTTGAGTGTTATTCCATTCAACTGTATGATCTCCTTCGGCAGTGAGAATGTGTTCTCATAAGTTAGAACCACCAATCTGTCTGTTCTTGAAGTTCATCGTGTGTCCCCTATTTCGCATTTTTAGAGGTCTGGACGTTTCACCGATAATTTTGACCACAAGAACAAGGGAATCGATAAATACTATCCTTTGTGTTTTCTGTTATGTTAGTTGTTTTGGTGTGTCAGTATTGAACATAAAGTATTTGTCCTTTCGAAGGTTGTTCTAACATCATACATGTTGCCGATCCGTTTCATATTTTCATTTGAGTGTTATTCCATTCAACTGTATGATCTCCTTCGGCAGTGAGAATGTGTTCTCATAAGTTAGAACCACCAATCTGTCTGTTCTTGAAGTTCATCGTGTGTCCCCTATTTCGCATTTTTAGAGGTCTGGACGTTTCACCGATAATTTTGACCACAAGAACAAGGGATTCGATAAATACTATCCTTTGTGTTTTCTGTTATGTTAGTTGTTTTGGTGTGTCAGTATTGAACATAAAGTATTTGTTCTTTCGAAGGTTGTTCTAACATCATACATGTTGCCGATCCGTTTCATATTTTCATTTGAGTGTTATTCCATTCAACTGTATGATATCCTTCGCCAGTGAGAATGTGTTCTCGTAAGTTAGAACCACCAATCTGTCTGTTCTTGATGTTCATCGTGTGTCCCCTATTTCGCATTTTTAGAGGTCTGGACGTTTCACCGATAATTTTGACCACACGAACAAGGGATTCGATAAATACTATCCTTTGTGTTTTCTGTTATGTTAATTGTTTTGCTGTGTCAGTATTGAACATAAAGTATTTGTTGATTTGAAGGTTGTTCTAACATCATACCTGTTGCCGATCCGTTCCATCTTTTCAGATAGTCGAGGGACATGAGTTATAATGTTCGTTACAGGATGTGTAGTTCGTGTAGGTTGTATGTCTTCACTATGGGGTTTGTAACGATTTTCAATTTCAATGTATCTTCTAGAAAATTCTCTGGATATCAATTTTTCTTCAATATTGATTTCATGAAATTAACTTCTACATCAATTTTTTTCTTATTTTTTCAGATTTTAGTAGGTTAAAAACCCCCCAAAAACTTGAAGAAAGAATCCATCCACCACAAAATGATGATATTCCAACAGTATCAACATTTATATTGTTACGAAATCGAAATGGATTCCCTAACGCCGCCGCTTAGCATCATAAAAAGAGAGAATATTTACCTGGATCGACCGCTGGATCCAGATAAAGCCGTTCTCCATGAGATGCCCGTCGTTCGAGGCGCGAATGGAATATCTTGACATAAATCTATTCGAACAGACTATATAAGCGAGAAAACAGACTATATAGGCGAGAAGTTTCATCAACAGGGTATGGAAAATAGAGATCTAAGTGGAGCTTAGGGCCGGTTTTACATGTTCAGTTCAAACTCCGGATGTACTTACTCATGATTAGAATGGGAACCCTCTAACAACATTTGATAACTGTCATTCACATTCTAAACCATTAGTTGGTCCAACCGGAGGTAACTGAAACCTATAAAACTGGTCGTTAGTGCAGGAGTCTAGTAGAGAGTCGAAGTTTCATGAAGTTTTTTGTGAAGAGTGTTGGATGTTTTAGTCACTTGAAAAGTCTAAGTGTTCTGTAAGAGAATTATACTCCTGTGCAGTAGTTCGGAGTATTAATTAGATAAAAGAATCCAGAAATATCGTAAGGAAATTGTCGATTTCATAACGTTTCAATGCCTGTAAATCAACATCGGCAGCTAAGACTTTTTTGACCGTAGAAAAATCGGCCTGAAGGTTTGAGATAATTTAAAATAAGCAAAATCGTCCGAGTATAATAATTGCAGCAAGTTATTTCAACATAATGTAAAATAAGTATGCCATTTCAATTCTCAGATAATTCCAACCCGAAATCATTTCCGGCAATGATTCAAGCTCTAGAGAGATTATTAATTAAAAATTCACAGAATAAAATGTTCGCATTCAAACCTACTGCTATGACAACGATTCGGTTCCAGGAAAAGTTCACCACCTAGTTGAATAGGTGCAAATTTCCCTGCCTCCAAACATCACTGCAGTCATCTGACAACTTTGTTATTAGAATTGTATAAAAAAATATCTGAGAAAACAAGTAATTCCAGCGGAATATTTATAAAGCAAGCTGCATTATATATTTGTTTGGACAAATGTTTCAAACCCTGAAATAAAAAATCAATTTTTTTTGTTGTTGCACATTGGGATTAAATGTAAAACCCAACTACAAAGTGGAAAAAAAGTTACAATGCATTTTTATTACCACACTCTAGATTTATGTTACCTTTCTGGGGTATGTGCGGTAAAATAGAGTTTCATAAAGCACAACGAAATAGAATATTAAGAGTATTGTTCAACTATGACTGACTTGCCAACACGAGTAATATGTACACATAATTGAATGTTGTCAAACTAGAAAATTTGTTAGAGTGTAACTGAATTTTGAAAATTTCAAATAACCAACAAAAGTGTAACACAGACATTTTGGATGCACATAATGTCCATGACTATGAAACGAGATCACAAAATAATTTGTACCAGGTCCCTACAAGCATTAACATAGGCTTAAATAACCTAGTTACTGATGCAATCAAATCCTATAATAATATACCTCGTAGTATTGTGCAATTATCAAAAACTAGTTTTTCAACTTTAAAATCACTTGGATTTCTGTTTGTTGTAAATATTCGCATTTTGTAACATTAGGCTAGTTGTTCTCGAGGCCAGTGTTCTAAACACAGATCTTTGTAAGCTACGAAATGTGTAAAAACTTATTGTCGATTATTTTTTCACGTTTCTGGCATTTCAGTAGTAGCGGGTTATTCTATCCATCATTCGATTTTATACTGATGAGACAGGTTAACTCTGGTTCATCTGATCCGAGGTCAGCTGCTAAGCATTAGACAATAGAATCGTTTGTTGCTTGACAATTGAACTCGGTTCACTTGAACAACAGTAACATGTCGTGTTGAAACCCACCCTTAGACCGATTCAAATACTTATAGTTTCCTGAACTGAAATGAAGATGATTTGTTAAATTCAATTTGTTTTTTGATGTGTTAATGAAATATCAATGAATTGAATTGTACGATTAATTATTTGTTGAGTTCAATTTTTTTATGTTTCAATGAAATACTAATGAATTAAATTGTTCTTCCTTTGATTTGTTCAATAAATAATCTCTTCAAATACAACTCGTTCTTCAAATTTAATGAGATAAATTTTCATTTTCGAAACACTCAAACTTTTTCTATTTGAGGCAAGAGCATTCAAACAAACCGACTTAGATAAAATCACTCGTCCTACGGAATCGTGATTTTATCAATCGGTTTGTTTTCATAGTTTTGACAATTAAAAATGTTCGTGGAAAAAAAAGGGATCGATGAAATTTGAAGGACTCGTGGTATTACCTTTGGATAAATATGTTTTCCAAAAAAAAGTGGAGGTGAAAGTTGTTAGTTGAGAACTTTGCCAAAATGATGCAGCGATCTTAATGTGAATTTTGTATATCTGACTACAGTTCACCTCAAACATTCATAAATGAGTTCATAAAGCACTATCCATAATTAGATACGATACCTGAACTCAGATTTTTGAAAAAAAAATGACAAAAATTTCAAAATGGTGCAAATAAGTAGAGGTTTTAGCGAAAGTGGCGCTGTAATTTTTATTGGGAAAAGCCCTTTAGATGTATGTCAGAACTATGTTATGTGGGTCATTTTTTACACACACTTTTACTTATTTCAACTGAAATATCGAATATTTTTATCACACTTTTTCAAAAATCTCAGCGCCACCCTCGTACCGCAATCATACTTCGAAAAGCACATGCATTCACCCTTATCTCGACCTCATCCCCTAATCCCTGAAAGCGATCCACCCGCAGTACAGACAAAAGTCATCTACGTCGACTTACCCTGCTCAAAGTCAGCATCATCGTGGACGGGTCGAGATCCTGGCGGCCGCGAAGGATGAGGAGAGATTTTTCTCTCGGGATCGCACACACGCGAATAGGGTCGAAACGCGCGGAAATCTACCCTCCGTCGGCGACGACCGATCGCCGGGCGTTGCGCGAAAGGGATGCGCCCCGTCGTCAGCCCCACCGAGTCCTCGTTTCCCGAATGACGTCATACCGGTGGACGATACGAGGGACGTGAACTTTGAAAGTGTGGGTGTCGGAATCTGATGAATAAGAGATAGTTTTCTTCTAAAGAGAAAAAAATTACATTGGGCAAACTCGACGACATATTATAACCAGTTTCAAAGAACATCGTTAACATATCCAAAACGGAAGATTAGAAAAACATGGTATCCACAAAATCGGACCGCTCATTTTTGTTCTATAGAAAAAACTTGCCGCAGCTGCATTCGAATTGAATGTTCGTCGTTTGAAATACGGCACGTACTTTTGAAAATAGTTTTGTCGTATTTATTTCGATCGAGAGGTTGAGGCGTTTAAAGATCAGAAAAGGAGCATGTTTCCACCATACTTCCACTAGATATCCATCATCACACAGGTTCTTAGTTGCCAGGTCCCAATTTAATAACTTTTTTCCCAGATGTATTCCCGTTTTTCAAAATTCGAATTGAAATTGAACAACGTTTCTATGGCGGTTGATTTTCTAACATTCACCGACAAAAAAATTCAAATAAAATTTTTCAATAAAAATTGTAGCATTCGCGGACGAGAACCTAGAAGTAGAATGAAGTGCAAAGTAGACTTGTCATTCAAAATGTGTATCAATCGTTTTCAAGTGCAACAAAAACAGTTCTATGTGTCGTTTTTTTGACCTTCGAGAAATAAAATCTACTAGCCGACCCGTACTCACTACGTTGAACGTTTATTATCTTTTATCTACACCCGTACTCTAATAATACACTTATATGCCCACAACCCGTTTTATAATGAAATCCATTACGATACAGATTTTCATTACGATACAGATTTTCAACCAATAGAAACCCATTATTTTTCAATCAAGCATGATGTGCAAGCTTTGCATTTTGACGTTTGTCAAGTCAAAATCAGTAGGTATTGAATTTTCGAAGAATTTAGTCAATTTTCGATAATCGAATGAAAATGTCTTTTAGCAGTGATATAGAAGAATTACCAGCGACTCCTCCACAGATGTCTTAGACAAGAAAAAATACAATCGAAAGGATTATATTTTTCATTTGACATATGCAACACATATGTTTTTATTTTCGACCTAATCGAATGAGCTATCATGGCCGAGTGGTCAATGGCGAAGGCAGTGATTATAATCGTCCGGGTTCAAAGCCTGACCTCGGCAGATATTTTTTTTCATTTTTTTTTTCTTTCCATTCCTCACTGTTGTATTTTCCGTGGTTATGCCATTAATTATAATTTTGTAGAATTTTTCAAAAAAAAACGATTGATTACCTACTATTATTGTGTTAAATATTAATACCTAATAATATGATATTTTCAGTTCAGTTTTCAGTTCTTCATTATTTATTGGGTGTGGATAGAATAGCGTATGCAACTCTCATGTAATGGTTACTAATACACTCGCATAAACCATACGAAATTCACCTTCGGCTCGTTTCGTATCCCGGTTTATGCTCATGTATTAATAACCATCATTACACGATCGTTGCATAATATACTATTGTGATACAATACATTTATTTCCATAAGACCTGCATAATACAAGTGTAGGATAATGTCAAAATGATGCTAATATACAAGAGCAGTAAAAAATGTCGATAAAAAAACAATAACAGAGAAGTAATCATACACAGAAAAATCGTTTTTTTAAAAATTTTTGCAATCTAAAAATTCTTCAATAGAATAAAAAGCATGGTGGGTAAGGCGACTTTTTAACATGAATTTGAAGTTGTTGTAACTATTATTTTTTTCAAATCGGTGGGTAGCTTATTGAATAGTTTGGCCGGTAGTACTACAGGGCTGTGTGAAACCAGCGTTAATCTGTGATTGGGATATCCAATTACTTTTTCCGGAAATGATAGGGTATCGAATCGTATCGTGAGATAGAGAACTCTGAGGGATTCTCTTTGGCATGCATAATACTGTTATAGATATATAAACTTGGGCGAACTTGGCAGTGTCAAAATATAGTGATGCAATTATATTGTGTAGTTCTTAGTACTAAGATTCATCAGGTTCATCAGAAGGCTCTGCTTTCTGGGCGCACTCGAAAGAGTCTTTGATAGAAGTCGAAAATGTTATAAACCCCATTCTTTACCCCATTAGGCGATGAGTTTCAATAAAATACAAACACGTGTTCCTATTCCGTTAAAGATCGTTTATGAAAAATTTGAGGTAGATTAGACCAAAGCATCACGATGTTTTCCTTATAAATTTTGACCGCGATTTTCACCCCCTAAGCTAAAAAACTAGAAGAGAATATTTGTGAAAGAGTTTCAAGAACGGATGTGGGTATGGTTTCCGAAACGTCAACGATGAGCAATTCAATGAATATTATTTCTTGTATTTTTTTATAGGCCAATTTGAGAAACACGAAAAGTGGCTGACTAATCGAACATTTTCCATTCAGAAAGAACTGTTTTTTGATTGACGCAGCCCTTCTAAAGTTGTATATATTTCAAATCTGAATTATCTATATATGAATTCTTATTCTTTAGATTGTGGTAGGTTAAGAACCGAAAGAAAACTACAAAGAAAGGATCCACCCACCACAAAATAATGATATTCAAACAGTACACCCTAAAAGTTTCAGATCTCTACGATCAGCAGTTTAGGGTGTGCGTTGATAGGTGATGGATTTCAATGAATCAGGAAATACGTCTTTCATCAATTCCGTTGAATAATGTTTATGCAAAATTTGAAGTAGATTGGATCAATAGCCACCACGTTGTCCCATAAAAACTTTGCCTCGTTTTTCACCCCCTTAGGAGTGGAATTTCGGAAAGTCCCTTCCTTATCGGATGTCTACGTCATACAAAAAACAGATCCTCTAGTTTCAGGTCTCTACGATCAGCGGGAAAGCGACAAAAAATTTTTCACATTAATAAATTGAAAAAAACGTTGTAGTGACAAAATGGTTAAGGCTTTCGCAGCCGAGGTTATTAGTATAACTACTTTTCTTCGGGCTTGAAGGCCGTCGTTCTTTGGAATTTCTTCCTGACGTTTTGCTAGCGCAAGTGGCCAGCTTCTTCAGAGGCTTACTCATTTCCGATGAATAAAAGTCGAAAATGAGTGAGCCTCTGAAGAAGCTGGCCACTAGCGCTAGCGAAACGTCAGGAAGAAATTCCAAAGAACGACGGCCTTTAAGCCCGAAGAAAAGTAGTTATACTAAACTTTGTAGTGATTCCAATATGAAAGCAAGCTACGCACTTTTTCGTAAACTTATTTAATAGAGACCAACATTTAAGCTGAACATTATGTTCGTCTATAACGCGTCTATAACGCGTCTATATCAAATCTAGTCCGCTTTTCTCCAAATTGATTCACGTACACTACTATTTCTCACTGAATTTTTTGGTATTTTTCGTAGCTTTCTGATAGTGTAATAATTTTAATGATCGGTCCAGTATTTCCCAAGCTTACCCCCCCAAACAAACCAAGTTATAAACGAACCTCTTTATAGTATAAACTAATTATGATATCAGATCAGTGTATAGAATCTAATCACGTACATCAACTACAAATTAATAACGCCTAATAATTTTTTGAGCTATTTTTATTGGAAGTGGGTATATTGAAACGAAGTCGTGTCCCACTCATTGATCACTTTCACAGCAAGATGTGAATTTAGAAACTTTTATTTCGAGGTTATTTATTTTCAAGAATGTAGCTCAGCTTGCAAACAATTCAATCCTGCTATGCTCTTTCTGCAAAAGTTGTGCACGTTATAAAAAAATAATAAGTTTTCCATAAAAAACACACAAAACGCCGAATTATTCAATTCAATTATGCCCATTGAAAATTACGTTGATGTGACTTTATGAAGTCGAGTTCTGGATGTGTTTTCAGAATTCAACCGAAACACATAGTCGAACAAAATGTATAGACTTGTGTATGGATTACTGAGAAATAATCAGTTCTTCGTATTTTGGTTTCACAATCGAATCAGTCGAAACTCATCAGAGCACACATATTCGGCTGGATGAATTCATGATAGATGGATAGATCAAGTTTCCCAGCAGAAGTTTTTTAGGGTACGGATAAAAAACACATCTCTCATTTTCACCTAGCATCAACAAAACCATCCATCATTATTCTTCGTATCCCCAATTCGGTTTCTACATCCGTGCCTCTCAATTCAAAACTCGAACAGCAGAAAAAACTTTGCAGTGATCCATCTCGCGATCGTATCACTAAGCCCCACAACACTCAACTTCCATTCTGGAAAGAGCTACATAATAAAGTTAACAATTGGAGTAGTGGGTAATCGGTTTTTGGACTTGATTAATTGTTAACCACTGGAACATTTCCTGGCGGTTGGAAAATTGCCACTATTGCATTGTTCGTATTGAAAAAATTACAAACACCTTTTTAGGATCTGATTTTAGACCCATAAATACCCTACCAATTTATGAGAAAATATTGGAAATCACAGTGAAAGATCAATTAATGAAATTCATAGCGAAACATGATATTTTGATTAAGAACAGTCTGGATTTAGGCAATACCATTCATGTGAAACTGCACTGCAATTTCCAATCCCTTCATAGAAAGTTGACCTATCTAAAAAACGTACTGTTACGATATATCCTTTGGTTCGATGATTAAAACACCAAACAACACTAAACTTCGTTTATTACAACTTTCTATCACAACACAATACAATCACTTGAACTGCTCCGCTAATAATCCAACGCTGTGAACTAACCACTCTGATAAACTCTCTCTAGTATAAACTCTCTGTTATACAAATTCTGCCGTCGCAGTGAGCGACTTCCGTTTATATAGGCGCTCATACAGTGGAGAATCATCCAGATAAATCCCGACGATCGAATATTCTGGGTGAGCCGCGATCACGCAGGTAAAATCTTTCCCCGAATTGTCGCACCAATTTGCATTCATAGGCGGCAGGGCCGGCGCCAGGACTTTTCGTTACAGTATTATAGGTGTTGTCTTTCTGGATTTCAAAAGAGCAAGATCAACATTGAGTCTCTTCTGATAAAATTAAATAAGTATGAACTAGAACATAATGTAATAAAATGTTACACCGATAAGCAGTTAGTTAAATATAACCAAGTGACATCCAGTACTTCAAAGGTAATTTCAGGACTCCCTCAAGGGTCAGTATTGGCCAATATTGGGTTCACTGCTATTCTTGCTGTACATAAATGACATTGTGATGACTGTAAAAAGGTTTGAGATAAAACTGTTTGCCGACGACACTATGTTGCATTGTTCTGGGACACCTAATGAAATCTAAGAATATTTGAATAAGGAACTATCAAATATAAACGAGTGGTTATGTTAAAACGGCCTCGAGTTTAATATTGATAAAACAAAATGCATATTAATAGGTAGCAAATATCGTTTAAGACAACTGCAAGATTAACAGCTGTCATTGAATGTTTATATTAATACTGTTACGGAATCTCCTAGCGCCGGCCCTGTCGCTCTTGAATGCAAAATAATATGAGGGGTCAAAGAGAGAACGTCATCTTCCAGGGAATTTCGGCTGGCGTAGAAAATTCGATACACATCATCGAGACCTGTTTGGAATATTCTCCATAGGCGTACGCAGGTATAAAAAGGGAGATGTTTCATCGCGACGAGAGAGTTATTCAGAGTTTCTATTAGAGAGAGAGCTCGAGAGAGAGCTTTGGTATTGGTAAGTGCAGGAGACGAAGTGAAAAGAGTTTTAGTACAGAGAGTAGTAGCTAAGCAGTTCAAGAGATTGTATTGTGATAAAGTCTTGATTAAAGTAGTTTAGTGTCGTTTGGAGTTTCAATAAACGAACCCAAGGAAATACCGTAACAATACTGTCATCATTAGGAGGGTTGCAACTGTCAAATATTTGGGAGTGGTATAGGATCAAGAATTGAACCTTAATAGGCACTGTAGTTATATTCAGTAACAATATATAAATCAATAATAGCACCCCACTTGCATTGAATTGCTCTATTTTGTAAGCGATGGAAATCTCAACAGAACTCGGAAGCTTCAAAACAGATCCATGAGGGCAATAAATTGTAATAAACGCACATCTGTGAAATTCCTCTCATGCCTGCTAAATAAGGGATAACACTGAATATGTTAATATTTATATTCAAAATCAAATACAATATATTGCCAAATTATCTGAGTGATCACAACCCTTTCAGTCCTCATTTTTTTCAATTTGGAGTAAAAATATGAAATTTGGTACATCATATCTTTATTTTTTTTTATAATTTTTAGTTTTTGTAAATCCTATCTCTACCCAATTCTGAGATTTGATATGTACACTGCAGTGTACACTGGGACTCAACGGAAACATAACCATCAAAGCAAAATGAATGAATTTTCTAGTATGATATAACAAAAAAGAATTTTGTATTTTTGTAATACATAAGTGTACATGACATTTTTGACACATATTATGAGTTCTGCTTTTACACTCGTGGAATCTGCAACGGGATGCAGAGCTTTTATCATCAATTGTAGTGAAATGATTGTAGCCATCTACTCGGACTTCATCCACAGCCTGTACTTCATGTAGTCCATGTTTCCCAGTTACAGAAGGCGAAAGCGAAGGCGATAACGATGAAGTTGAGGGCCTTCCTCGTTTCTGTTTCTGTATATCTTTATTGGTACCAATAAGAGCCTCAGCAATATATGCACGGAAATGCAAAAGGTACACAACTCTTCGTATGTAAGCGGTCTTTCCCTCATTTTGAAAGAAAAAATGCTAGGTATACTTACTGAGACCCAATTTACACGATAGTGTGTAGTGTAGTGTAAAAACGAAGTCACTAAAGCACTAATTAATATTCCAGACAGTTAGTTTGAAATGTTGTTTATGAATGAAAAAATCTACAACTCTGATAATCCAAGCTAACACAAACAAAAACGATACTTGTCAAATCACTTCTTGTCGATACCGGTCGAAACAGGATCGCTGTAACAGTAACATATATGCAATTTTCATTTCCGTACCAATAGATGGCACCACGTTATTATGATATACACTGAAGTGTATGCTGGGACACAATGGTCAAAATCGAAATAGATTTTGTATTAGGATAGATTTGAATTGGCGTACACTACAGTGTACGCTAGAACTGAAAGGGTTAACCTTAACAAGTAATATTCATACACACTACATTAGAAATAGAATAGGAAATTTTTATCAACAGAGAACATATAGGTTGTGACTCTTTGTATACTTCTGGTCTGATAGCATTATAATTTGCCTAGTCATTTGAAAAGCTGCGATTCATTAAATTTATTCAAAAGAAAATATTGAATATTAATATATTGCATGTGATAGTTGTCGATCATTTGTCTTGTTACATCGATTAAGTATTAATCGGTGTTATCTACGGTTGCTTTTCGCAGAGCACCGGACAGGGCAGCGGACCCAACTTTTTTATTTGAAGAGATAGACCCATGGTTCCTTTGGAGAAAATGATCAGCGTCGAAAAATACGTCGATTGAGCCCAACTTGATTTTTTCTCTGTATGTCTGTCTGTCTGTCTGTCTGTCTGTCTGTCTGTCTGTCTGTCGTTGGAATTTATGTAACACGATATCTCTCGAACGGAAAGAGATATCGATTTGAAACTCGGGTCATTTTTAACCCTCGTAGAGGTGCAGAGACCTATTGATTTTGAAGAAAATCGGAAAATTGGAAAGTGATTTTTCCGGCATTTTTTCGACAAAATTTGGCCTTTCGGTTGTAACACGTTTCAGATCGCAGTTTTGACTGGAAAAATTTTTAATTGCCATCAAAGGAGTCCTCATTCTTTCCTACAAAGACCTCATGTTATTTGCAGAGGATGACAGACGATCGTCATGCAGGACTGAAGTACGACATCTGGAGACGATGAAAGATAGAATATTTCAGAAGGAGATGTTTGAACCCAAACCGAACGCATAGCAGAATAAGTCTTCATCATTCACGTCTGAACAAGAAAATTAGTGTGTTGTACTATTAGATGCCAATTCGTAGAGGTGGATTTTTTCTTTAATATTCCTTGGATTCAATGACCTTTCGTTGTGTTGGAAAATTAAAAGTTCATATCGGAGCTATAAATGAAGTTTAGGTCGGACTTCTAGTCTATTCCTGAAGAAGAGAAGATAACATATATTCTCAAATTTTGTTTTGTTTGTTTCAGAAGATTTCAATGGGGATCGAATGAGATTCTATATTCGATATATTTTCCTATCTACGGAAAGGTTCAACCTAGTACAATCCCAATCACATCGCAAGTTTTTCGGGCTTAAGGGGCGTGTCCTGGAATTTTGAGTTCCGGAGCTTTCGACTGCATCTGCGGCAGCCATCTTCAGCGGCGTGGTCTTAGTTGAACTCCTTCCTGTGAGTATACTATGACTATGAATGTCTAATGACTGATAGAATCAGCTTTTTGAAATGAAAGTATCATCATACACATAAGGAAAGGAACTAGGAATCCATGATAACGTTATTAAATGAAACATGTTATTGTATTCTACAGTAGTACCATAACAACCCTCATTTTCACTAGGAACTTTGTTTCACGATAGTAGTATATTATGCAACGATCATATGTAATGATGATTATTGATACACTAGCATTAACGGGAATACGAAACGAGACCAAGGGGAGTTTCGTACGGTAAATGCGAGTTTATTAATAACTGTTACAAGAGAGTTGCATACGCTTTTTTTTTGGAAATGCTGATTTCATTCTGTACCGATTTAATAATGTAGCCTTCCGCTGAAAGTTCTTTGGCCCGATATGGACTTTGCTTGTTACTATTAATTATTCTAATCAATTTCTCGATAATGAACTCACTACCTGCAAGTTCGGTCATCTGTTAGTACTGATTATACAGATTATTTCCTGAACAATAAATTGAGAAGCGGGCTGAAAGGGATAGGTCTCTTGTCACCATTCATGCTGTTTTTACATTTTGCTATTTCGAGACTCTCACATGCATCGAGTAGTCTTGCGTCATGCACATGCTTGATCATTTTCAGATTGCTTTCACCAATTTTGTGGTCATTACCTAGAGTGTGTTGGGCGACACTGGATTTTTCTACCCTTCCGTATTTTATGTGTGCAAAATGCTCTTTTGAATGGGTTTTGATAGCTCGTCGGCTCTTGCCGATATACTTGTTGTTGCAATCTTGACGACTGATCTCGTAAATTCCCGACTTCTCTTGTTTATCTTTTGGGTTACCAAGAACCTGTTGTAATTTGTAAAAAGTTTCATATGCAACTTTCATATTCAATTTGTGAAATATCTGTTGGAGTCCTATAGTGTATTGAGAGTCATATGGGATCACTATGAACTTTTCGTTTCTCTCATTTCTTTGAAAAGTCGAAGATTAACATATAACCACCGGTCTTATTATAGTAGAAAAAAGAGGTTATCCTACTACTGCAGTACTTTTGTAGTAAACATATGTAGCGGTTTCGTAACTTTCCAATGATAATCACACAATATAGTGCTTTTTTGATCACATTCTCAAATATTATAAAAGAAGGAGAACGATCGAGGAAAGATACTTTGATCTATCCAATACAAATGATACTTAGGAACAAACCGTTAGCAGCTTCTATGGGTTTCTTTCTCTATACAATAAGCATGATATAGCTGAATATGATAGAATGTTATTGCAAGTGTGAGAAAGGATAAGCTAAACTTTTTGTTTAGTCGAAACAATGAATGAAACAATTGTATACATGAACATCCCATAGATCAAATTGGCTTTTTTACAGAGTTGAAAACAGCCAGATTGAGACAGAAAATGAATAGATAAAATAATCAAATATGAAATCAGTATGGAATTTGGAAATTGGGTGATTGAGTTTTGTTCAAAGCCTACATCAAACGATAGAAACCATAGAAATATTATTGCATCAATAATAATATATTGAAAAACGGTAGCCCCCACATATCCGTGTCAGTACTTCGGTCAGTTTTTTTTGTCAGAATGATGACCTTTGAGTTAGTTGGAAAACATGGGAACTTCTTCATTTCTCTTCATTCTCAGAGTAGTCATCAGTGTCTTCAGTTTTTTATGTCTTTCTTTCTCAGTGATTGGATTCTCACCAACATATTCTGGATGGTGGTATCTTGATTATGTGTTTCAGTTTGAAATAAGAATATTCTTGTTCCGGGCAACACAAAATTTTGCTAATTCTGATGAGAATTTCCGAGGACAGGCTCACTGAGGATGAATCTGAATGAGAGCGTAAAAACAGAAAGACATATATGAGAGCAAAGGGAGGAATTGAAAATATAGTTAATGAACCATCGAATGAAACATTATTGAAGATTGAATATAGCAACGAAACTCAGAGCCATGGAATGACATGACAAAATTGTTATTTGTATACTTAGGCCACAAAAAGCTTTTTTGCGTTCCAAAAGAGAGAATATCGCCGAGGCTGCTCGGGCCAAGGCAAGATAATCTAGAGGTCGCGAAAACATTTTTTGGTCGTAAAAAACATTTTTCGGTCGCGAAAGCATTTTTCGGTCGTAGCATACTTAATATTTTTCGTGCAACCGTGAGAATAATATGATTGCAATAAACATTATGTCATTTCGAAAAAACAGCGTTTCAACGCGAATTGAGAAAAGTAAAGTAATGGCTTTAATATCACAGTGCTCCTTGGAAATGAAATATTTACCACTACAAACGTTCAGTTTTTCGGCAGTTACTTTGGGCAACGGCCGTAAAATATTATTTTGCGGCCTCTGTTGCTGCTGCGAAATGCTTTTTTCGCGTCCGGTTGCACGAAAGAACTGTTGTCATCCCCGAATGAACTATGGCTAAATGAGTTCCATCGTAAGGTATCCACATCTGTTTACGGTAAATATCACATAAAAAGCCGTCATTTTACATTCCTCAACTCTTATTTTCAAGGGATCCCCTATGAATCAACATCTTGGTTGTAAATAACTGCTTTCATTTCGTCCTGTTTGTTTAATATTTCCAGGTAACCGATAATTAAACATCAAATTTCACTCACGAGAGAGACATAAAGTGTAGGAAATTTCCGGTATGAAATTTTAATAAGCAATTTCCCACAATTTAAACATCATGGAGGTATTTATGGCATTTTATTAGCTGATGATGAATATGTATCATGCCTCTTAGAAATTCTAGATTAAATTTCCAATCTGCAAGTGTCCCGTTGAGAGAATTTTCAACCGCACGGCGAAAACTATGGAACTGATATACTACAAAAAATAAATGGTAGTTCGCAGAAAAAATTATTTAATCTATAAGAAAGTGGTGGGGTTTCGACATTTCTTCTGAATTTCAGGTAACCCGAGGCCATACACATAGGAAATGTGAATAATGCAATAAAAAGTTCTTAGTAATCTCATCTGAACCTCAGTTTACTAGAGGACTCCAACAGATTTAGTGAAGTTAATATGAAACTCCTTAAAATTCACAACAGCTTCTTGGTAATCCAGAAGATAACTTATAGAATAGAGAAAAGTCAAGAATTTACGAAATTAGTTGTCAAGATTGAGAGGAGATCGAAACCTTTGGTGTAGAAGTTGAAACTTTTTCTATATCAATCACTCTAACACTCTAATGACTGTTGACATCAGTCATAGTAGACTCGCACAGGAGAGTTGAACTACGACCACGCCGCTGAAGTTGGATGCCGCAGATGTTGCCGAAAGCTCCGGAATTAAAAAATTCCAGTACACGGCCCCAAGCCCGGAAAACTTGCGAAATATCAACACCGGCCGTAAAAGCCTACATTCTTTCATGGTTAATATACAGGTGATGAACCAAAAAATCACTCTTTTTTACCGAATGAGTTGCATTCGTTTACGAAGAGATATAGCTCCCTACTTTCAATTGTCGAATCAAGAAAATACTTGCAATTCTCCACAGACATATTGCGAATATGGAGATGTCTGTCAAAATAACTTAAGCCTGAAGAAACTTCTGACTTTGATGGTATAGCACAATACTTCATTGAAGCAAGTGGATATTTTGTTTTGTACCCACTCATGGTAAAACGTGTACAATGGTGTGTACGTAGTTAAAAAAATTAAGACAAGTTCTTATATATATACACTACCGAGAACCACAGGTACAGTTAAATGGCATTAGGGAGTTCGTTTTCAATTTAAGTCTTATCATATTTTTCTCGTAAGAACGTCTCCACGTATTTTTCAGATTACTTAAGAATAATGCCAAAGATGGCAATGAATGAAGAGAAGTGGAATTTTCTGTCAATGTCGTAGATTAGATCATTCATATAATTTGAACATTTTTCCAATTACGAACTTTAATTTCCTGAATAAAATTCAATCGACCATTCTAATAATAATAATAATATGCTTCATCATCAGAAGACATAATCTTGTTGACAAAGCTTGGGTAGTAACTTAAAAAAATGCGATATATACCAAAAGATAACAAAAATAAAACTATAAAACTACATACAAAACATGGTAAAATGGAGGTTATAAAAAGTATGTATATATAAAAGAGTGGAAGTCAAGTTTATATAAGAATAGACATAGAAAGTAAAACTTAAAAGCTCCTCAATGAAGATAAAAAACATGAGCTAGTCAATCAGTTAAAAGTTATCGTCAAAAAATTCATTCAAAGTATAATAGGGTCTATCAGATAGAAATTGTTTGACTAACTTCCTGAATTGGAAGTCATTTATATTGGCAGATCTTATGTAAAGAGGCAAATGATTGTACATTTTTCCTTCATTGTAAAATATGGAGTCTCTGGTGATGTTTAAGTTGGCACTGTGAGTTGCAGAGTGTGTCTACTGTTCCGGGTGTTATAATGGGAAGAGGATGTGGCGAAGTTTAATATATGCTTATTTATTAAACACACAGATTCCAGTATGAGTAATGCAGTTACCGTTAGGATATTATGATTTTTGAAGAAGGTTCTACAGGACACTCTTGGTTTAAGGTTTCCCATATACCTTAATGCCCTTTTCTGTAAGATTAGAAGACTATTGAATAAAGTTGGGCTGCATGCTCCCCAAAACGGCATTCCGTAGCGTAAGTGAGAATCTATGAGTGAATAGTAAGCCATCTTTGCAGTGCCGGACCCCAATTCATTACCAGAGGCGACTTTGCTAGTGAGTTGTTTGACATGATCCACAAATTTTAAATTCTGATCAATGAACACTCCTAGAAATTTAGTGCTATTTTTAGATTCCAATGATCTGTCTTCAAAATAAAGTTCGTTGATCGAGCATCTAAACGATATAAAATTTGTTTCAGTTAAGTTGAAAGATAGGATGTTTGAATCAC
Organism: Zygogramma bicolorata; assembly: GCA_032362365.1. Lineage (NCBI taxonomy): Eukaryota > Metazoa > Arthropoda > Insecta > Coleoptera > Chrysomelidae > Zygogramma > Zygogramma bicolorata. The sequence goes on along the minus strand of JAVJAQ010001645.1, from coordinate 521,742 downwards.
ACCAATCTTTCACTATTTTCAAGTCTGCAGAGATTATTTTATGTAACTCAAAAGTGTTTTTATTATTCCAAAGTATGGTAGTGTCATCTGCAGTTCGAAGCGTCATTGGCATTGGCTATAATTTTATCTGTTGATATTTTATTAGCAGTGGGAGTCTACTCTCTCATCTCTAACATCACTTCAACGGAAAGTCTGAATACCTGCATCAATTTTCAGGAGCGAACACTTCATTTTCCAAAACGAAATCATCGCTCCTCTACTCCATAAACTGTCAGTTCACTATAGAGTGCATAATCCAACCTTAGAGAATAAAGATGAGACGTGTGACTTCCACTCAACAATATTCCAGGAAAATCCTCAACTTCCGAGCAATATCCTTGTAAAACGCTATGAAAATGTCGCACATAACCTTTATGATATTCATTATTTATGTCAGGCGGTCTGGATTTCAATTAATTCCGTTGAAGCCCGGCATAATAGATGGCACTGGTTGTGGATTTTTCATAATGTTATATGGAGCAGTTCGAAAAGTTTCGTGATTAAATGTTCTTGTCGGCGGGGAACATTTCAGAGACAATATATTATTCACGTGATGCAACCTTCATTTTTCAAATTCGTCTGGTGGAAATACGTAATTCGTGAAACCGAGCTGTACGACTAACGGAAGATTCATCATGAGGTGTCATTAGAGCTCATATATATTGGACAACAAAATCTCCATTTTGGGGAAGCAGAAACATGCTTTTCAGTGGGTGAATAATTAGAATTTTTGACGATGGATCCATTCACTGCAAACTCAAAAACCTCCTTTCCCTCATAACCTTCGGAGGTTGTACGAAATTTGCAGGGAATGGTGTCAAATTCAATTGTTTCTAGTGGAAAAATCACCCGCCGCCAAGAGGACGCTACCAATTTTTCCGAAGGAGGAGTGGGTAATACGATTGGAATCTTTGTTGTAGAGGTTGAAACTTCTTCTAGAGATAACTCACACAAACAGCAAACTGTGTGCAAGTAATATCAGTTTGGTATTAGGGAAACTGATCTCTAGAATAAGTTTCAATAAGGACCAGTGTTTTCAGTATTGTTTATTGTTTATTGCCAATATATGGTTACATAAAATAATGGAATGATGTTGCACAAATATTGACAAGAGAACACATTTCCACTCCTGGAAGACGAGCTTGTACGGAGCTAAGAGAATACATACATGCTACATATACAATAATAACATCAGGTACATCAAGTAAAATAAAAATAAAGAAGATATAGGATATATATAAACAATAACGATAAGTGAATTATAATAATAAGAACATTAAAAAATCAAGAAAAGGAGAATATACTTTTTCAAGATTGGTATAGGTTAATGAGTGTTTGCTGATGAATGGAATGCTAATATTGTGGTAAATACATAATACAATCCTCATTGTATCATAGATTTTGGTAACTACTACTTTTTGATTGATTGCGATTCTATGATACGATGATAAATTCTTTAAGGTGTTTCTTAAATGATAATTGGTTAGAGAAATTTCTTATAAGTTCAGGTAGGTGGTTATATAGTTTAGGGCCAAGATATGAAAAACTTTTCTGGCCTATAGTTTTTGTCATATGAGGAGCTATATACATTTTATCTCTGTTTCTGGTATTGTATTGGTGTTCCATTCTTTTCTGGTTCAATTTAATTTTGTCAAATTTTAAAATGGAGATCATGTAGAAGAGTTGTCTAGGATCCAGTAGTCCTGATTCTTTGTAGAGTTTATTGGTCGAGTAAGTGAGGTTTTTATTGAGCATTATTTTTATGATTTTTTTCTGTGTTATCATAAGTCGGTTGAGTATGGTTTTTCCCACTCCACCCCAGGACAATATGCCATAGGATAAATGAGATTCCACGAGTGAAAGATATATTGTTTTCATTTGTTTTATGTCTAGTATGCTTCTCAGTAGTTTGAAATTGAAGATGAAATGTTGTATCTTTTTTATAACATAGTTAATCTGTTTGTCCCACTTGAGCTTAGAATCAATTATTACACCTAGGTATTTAATTTCTGTACATGATTGTATAATCGTCTTTTGGTCTATAATCAGGTTTTGGAAGTTCGGGCAAGATGTTTCATTCGTATAAAGTGGTAAGAAGAAGGTCTTAGTATAATTGATAGTTAGAAGTCTATTTTCCAGCCATGATTGTATAAATTTGAAGTCCGTTTCAGCTGATTGCTTCAAGAAACACCAGTCATGTGAAGAGTAAAGAATTGCTGTGTCATCTGCGTATGTTATAATTTTTCCACAGCTCTGGACAGAGAACAGTCCATTCAGATATATATTGAACAAAACAGGTCCTAATATAGTGCCTTGTGGTACGCCATACTCCACTGCTCGAAACTCACTCTGGACATTATTTATCTTTACGCACTGGGATCTTCCTGATAAATACGATTTGAATAATTCCAGTTGGTTACCTCTTATTCCAATATCTGCCATAGAGTCAAGCAGTAGAGCATGGCTGACCGTATCAAAAGCCTTTGCCAGATCTATAAAAATGCACAAAGATGGTCTACTACTGTCAAGGTTCGAATATATTTCGGTGGTTAGGTTCAATATCGCATCTTGGGCGGAAATTCCCTTACGAAATCCAAATTTTTTTAAATCTAGTTTGATAATATCTTTCATTTCATTATCCGACACACGTAAATTGGCTGGCACTTGCCAAAAAATGTGGACTGGCAGAAAACCAGACGGATTCAGTAAGGGCCGATCGACAATCCATGCATTGGAACAAGTCAACGAAACCGTAGCAGGATGTAGAGACCAGTGGTGTGTACTGGTGACACTCGATGTGAAAAACGCCTTCAACTCAGCGGACTGGGACATTATTATCCAAATGGTCATCAATATCGGTGTATCGGAATATTTGATAAATATTCTGAGGGTATACCTTGAGAACAGAAAAGTTATTGTAGGCCAAGATGAAGCCATGAAGCCAGAGAAATACATGCTGGAGTTCCACAGGGGTCGGTGCTGCGACCACATTTATGGAATATCCTCTACCGTAGAGTACTCAGGCTGAACCTCCCGAGAGGCATTAGAACTGACGCTGACGACCTCGCTCTGATAGCAAAGGACAAAGACGCGCAAGACCTCATAAGGAAGGTAGAAGAGATTCTACAACATATCGGACGATATATGTAAAGCCATAAACTGCGCTTAGCCCCTGAGAAGAGCGAGGCTGTTATTCTGAAGGGGAGAAGGAAACGAGATGGCATAAGTTTTCAACTGAGAAACACGACTATTGTCCCTTAGAAGTCACTAAAATAACTGGGAATAGTCTTAAAGAGCCAAAGACTCGTCGGGAACCATGTGAAAGTTGCGGTTAAAATAGCAGATGGGCCGTCGAGCCTGGCAAGGCTAATGCCCAACATCAGAGAACCAGGCAACAGCAAGAGGGCGGTACTGAGTGGGGTGGTGCAGCCCATATTCATATATGGGGCACCGATCTGGCATACAACACTGAGAATAGAAAAATATTGGCAAATGATAACCAAGACAGACGAAAAGCCTTATGAGGGTGATATTCGCATATGAGACGGTATCTGCAGAGGTGACAAAGATCATAGCTGGAAAAATCCCCATCGACCTTCTTGCTGCAGAAAGGAAATTCGTTCATGAGAGGATAGACGAAGAATCGCTAGTAGCACGCAGTGGTAGAAAAGATAGGATAACAATCACCATAAGGTCCAGTAGACTAAAAAACTCATACCATTGGTGAGGGAGTGGATGAATCATGAGGACAAGCAGGTGAACTGTTTCATAACGCAACTCCTGACGGGGCATGGCTTCTTCGGAAGCTAAACGCGGCGAATTGAGACGACAGCCGAGGAGCAGTGTATCTACTTCAAAAATCAGATTGACATTGCGGAGCACACCATATGCCCGAAATGGATGCGGAAGAGACAAACGCTACAGGCCGGTATCGATGAGCCACTCAACACAGACACTTTTGAAATAAAAGTGAACAAGAACTGGACCGAGTTCCGCAAATTTGCCAACGTCGCCATGGCCATGAAAGAACGGGAAGAGCGAGAGAGGCAACAGCACCAGCAACAACAACAACAGTCGCCTATAAGGTAGACTTGCCATGTCCATCTGAAGAATGTCCTAATCGGACGGTGCCGGATGGACCATTCGTGGCGAAGAGGGTGGAGTTTAAGTGGTTACACCACTTGCTCGAGGAGCCGGTCCCGAGCATTGGGAGGTTTTTCTCCCTCCACAAAAAAAGTTGGGTTGGGTTAGGTTAGATTAGGTTGGGTTAGGTAAGGTTAGGTTAGGTTGGGACTGCAACGCGGTAAACAATGTCTCGAGAATGGCAGCGCATCAATAATATAATACTTAGTATGTATGAACACCTGCTTGTGCTGAGTCGCGGTAAGATTTGTCTGGGTAGAGAGAGCATCGGTTCAGTCATTCTTCACCGTGTTACAACAGCAATTATGCGTTGCAGCATATTGAACAATGTCAATATGCGTGTGGGGTCCTTTATTATAAGATCGAGGAAACATTTTACCAACCGAAACAACCGTTCAGTTTTTGAGAAAAAATCGCACTCGGTGAACAGGTAGGATTCATATTGTTTTATCTGCCTGCTGAATCGTTGTCTAAAATCATTTGAAGGGACTGAATAACATCAGTTTCACTAAATGAAAATTATGGCCTGAGATTACCACGAAAAACAATTTATCGTTGATATTTACTGTCAACTTGAAAAGATTGTTGAAGGATCTTGTTGTATTAAACCCCAGACCAGTTCTTATTGCTTTTGTTGTTTCTAGTATTGTTGTTTCTTGTATCACTGTTGATCCTGTTCTTTTTTTTTCTCATTGTGTTCATTGTTCCTTGCTTGTGTTGGGTATTCTAGCTGTTTTCTGTTCGTGAGTTCCTGTTCATATTTTAATATTTTTGAAGTTTCTTTCTGAACTGGTATCAGATCATACATTGGGGTGTTTTCATTAAGGCCTAAATTATATATGACAATATTCAAGATCATGTAATGATATAAAGTTTTGAAGAGAAATCAAATTTGAATTTATTCATCTGTGAATGAATGTATATACATTTGGAGTGCTGTTTATGATATTATACTAATTTATATAAGTGTTTCAATATATATGGTTATGGGTAGGTATATGTTCATATATATTTGAATAGTATCATTTTTTATCTTCACAGCAAATCTGTAATTTTGTGTTCTAGCTATGCTCAGGAATATTTAGCTCATTTAGCTAAATAAATTTATTCAATTCAAAAAATAAAGTCCACGCTCAACAAAATGCTTCGGGTACTCTGAAAAGACGGTAGTAATTACCCATTCCACTCGGAGTGTGAATCGTGATAGAATTGAATCCGTTGCCACTAAAGCATTCTTTTCTTCCCGTATCGATGCAGGATTTCGTTCCCGGTGCTCCTGAAAATGTGCCATTCGCGCTTCATTGTTGTTCAAATAACTTATCCAAATTGCTAATTGACGGAAAACAGTCCACAAATCCGCATTTAATCGCCTAATGCGCCCTATTTCCTCGCCAATGATAGTAATGAATTCGAATCGATCGAAGACTGGCGGTGATCAGAAACAGATTGAATATTGCTCTCAAATTGAAAAAGGTACGGTACCGTTCCAGCTCATTTAACCCTAATGGAAATTGAATCGTTTCATCTACATTGAACTGAGAGGTCTTCTCTTGAAAAATGTTTCTATAACCCCTCGCGACGGGCTACAATGGTAAACGAATTACTGAAGCGGATATCTGTGCTCTGGAAATTATAAAATTATTTGATGTATATTCATCGGAACGTATGAGCGTCAGAATTTCATGTTCAATCAACTGATAGAGGATTGAATACGTTCACTTTCATCAATTCCCTGATATTTGAAAAAAGATATCTCTCATTTCTCCATTCGATATAATTTTCAGGGATGACATTCATTTTTGTTCATTCATGTGAGTTACCAAATATTACATTTGTGGTTATTGATTATATGGTGGAATTTATAAGTAATTTATGTATTGGAGGAATTATGAAGTCCTTATTCAAGGAAAAGTTTCCTTCCCGAGGGTCTCTCGCAACTGTGGGTTTCAAAAAAGTTACAAAGACAACAATTGAACTATTTCAATACACAATATTGAAAATCATTTCTCCGAACAGGAAATAGGAGTAGTGCAAGGCGTCGAGAGTTGCCCACTGAACAAGTAATGTTACAAGATATTATATATGGCTTGCCCTCCTAAAATAACAATATAATATTTCATGAGGCTCAATGCTATATTTAATTTTTTAACATAACAGAGAAAACTACTGGCAAGTTGTATGTGAGCTATGAAGCGAGCTATTGATAGAGTTTCAACTACAATGTTGCATGGCCCATGGAAGTTCATTATAAATGCAACACTACAGAAACTATCTATGAACAATCAAAGTGCAAGTTACATTTGGAACTATCGAACAAATTCAAATCGCAGTGTTGAACTGAGTTTGAAATTCCATGATGTTTACAACAATACATAAGCTAACTACGAACAATATTGACAGTATTTAGATTACACAATATATTTTCAGTTTTCGGTTGCATCATCGCAAAAATATACAAAATGATACGCTAGAACAATTTAAATAGTAAATATAAATACACTTGATACAATATTCCATTAAACCCTAATGGAAATTGAATCGTTTCATCTACATTGAACTGAGAGGTCTTCTCTTGAAAAATGTTTCTATAACCCCTGTCGATGGGGTACAATGGTAAACGAATCACTGAAGCGTAATGCTGTGCTCTGGAAATTCTAAAATTATTTTATGTATATTCATCGGAACGTGTGAGCGACAGAACTTTATGTTCAATCAACTGATAGAGGATTGAGTACGTTCAATTTTATCAATTCCCTGATATTTGGAAAATGATATCTCTCATTTCTCCATTCGATATAATTTTCAGGGATGACATTCATTTTTGTTCATTCATGTGAGTTACTCAAATATTACATTTGTGCTTATTGAGTATATGGTGGAATTTATAAGTAATTCATGTATTGGGGGAATTACGAGGTCCTCAATTACCGAAGGCAAAGTTAGGTTTCCGAAGGTCTCTTGCAGCTGTAGCTTTCGAAGAAAGTTACAAAGACAAAAATAAAGTATTTAAAGACACAAAATTAGAAGTCATTTCTCCGACCAGGAACTAGGAGTAGTAGCAAGGCGTCGAAAGTTGCCCACTTATTATGTAATGTTACGAGATACTTTGTATGGCTTGCCATCATATAATGAGAATATAATATTGCATAAGGTTCAATGCTATACTAAATTTATCAACATAACTTCTGAAAAGCTGTATGTAAGTTATAAAGCGAGCTATTGATAGAGGTTCAAGTGCAATGTTGGATGACCGGTGGAAGTTCATAAATGCAACACTACAGAAACTATCTATGAACAATCTGGGTTGAAGTTACATTTGGAACTATCGAACAAATTCAAATCGCAATGTTGAACTAAGTTTGAAACTCCATGATATTCACAACAATACATAAGCTAACTTCAAACAATAACTTCAGTTTTCCGTTGCATCATCGGAAAAATATACAAAATGATACGCTAGAACAATTTAAAATAGTAAATATAAATAACCTTGATACAATATTTCATTTAATCCTAATGGAAATTGAATAGTTTCATCTACATTGAACTGAGAGTTCTCTTGAAAAATGTTTCTATAACCCCTCGCGATTGGGTAAAATGATAAACGATTTACTGAAGCGGATATCTGTGCTCTGGAAATTCTAAAATCATTTGATGTATACTCATCAGAACGTATGAGCGACTGAATTTTATGTCAACTGATAGAGGATTGAATATGTTCACTTTTATCAATTCCCTGATATTTGAAAAAAGATATGTCTCATTTCTCCATTCAATATCATTTCCAGGAATGACATTCATTCACATGAGTTACTCAAATATTACATTTGTGGTTATTGATTACATGGTGAAATTTATGAGTAATTTATGTATTGGGGGAATTATGAAGTCCTTGATTATTGAAGGCAAAGTTTGCTTCCTGGGGGCCTCTTGCAACTAGAGGTTTGAAAAAATAACAAAGACAAAATTAAACTATTCAAAGACACAATATTTCTCCGGCCAGGAACTAGGAGTAGTAGCAAGGCGTCGAAAGTTGACCACTTATTATGTAATGTCACGAGACACTATGTATGGCTTACCATCATATAATGAGAATATAATATTGCATAAGGTTCAATGCTATACTAAATTTATCAACATAACTTCTGAAAAGCTGTATGTAAGTTATAAAGCGAGCTATTGATAGAGGTTCAAGTGCAATGTTGGATGACCGGTGGAAGTTCATAAATGCAACACTACAGAAACTATCTATGAACAATCTGGGTTGAAGTTACATTTGGAACTATCGAACAAATTCAAATCGCAATGTTGAACTAAGTTTGAAACTCCATGATATTCACAACAATACATAAGCTAACTTCAAACAATATTGACAGTATTTGGAAAACACAATATATTTCCAGTTTTCGCAGAAATATACGAAATGATACCCTGGAACAAATTATAATAGTGAATATAAAAAACTTGTTATAATATTCAATCTTTCACAGGTACTATTTTCAAATTAATTCCGAATGTGTGTTGAATTCAGCAACCACATTGCATATAACTCCATCTCATTCCACTATCATGAAAATCTGTTCGCATACATTGAAAATGAACAACCCAGGAAACCAACCAATTTTGATTTAATCGTTCTGGAGGAGATGAGGCGACACCCGAGTTCCAGGGAAATGGAAAAGTACATGCCTCGCACCAATATGCTATTGTGTGTTATGTTCCGTTTCAAATAATTTCATTCGATCCACCTATAAGTACATATTTTTCTGCAATTTGGTTTTTCGACTAGTTCAAAGAGTGTTGAAGCAGCACAATGGATAATGCTGATCAATCGAAAGCATGTTTATCTAAGGTAAGGCCATACAAATATTATTTTGGATAAGCATCGTGGTTTTTCATCCTTATAAGGCTTTCCAGATAACTTGATGTCTGTGGGACAAAAAAAACAATCCGACTAGTTTTGTCTTTTACTAGTTTTATGAAATTCCATCGGCAAAATCAGTGTATTGGTGTATTTTCATCTTCTTCTATTCAGAAGCTTAATAAAAGATAGTAGAACACTGGAGGTGCACCAGTTTTACCATGGAAATCACTAACTCTTTTGGAAAAAAAAGAAATGAAAGTTTCTGGGGGTCAGAGCTGACTGTGGTTTTGTGAATCCGACGCTTTTTAATCTGTCGGACCACATACAAGTCTGGTTTGAAAAGGATTGAATAATTTTCAAATCACAAGAATTCTATAGTAATAATGAGGTTTACCTAGAGAACGGAATCCACTCACATATGTTGTCCCAAATTTTTTGGTATCACCGCGTAGAACGTGTTGGTACGGGTGAAATGACAGCAATGATCACAATTCGCTTCAACTTAGCTTGATGATGGTGTTGCGTGTTCCTCAAAATGAGAGTCGTTTCGATATTGAACAATTGAATTAAGGCAATCTACTGGTCTGGTTTTCCGCCTTTCTGATGTTATCTGACTAATATAGAGAAATACTCTCCGTATCAAACCAATAATTTCATTCCATATAACGATTATTGGATAGTGTCAGTGGTCTCTGAGAAAACTCAGGATTCCGTATCCAGGATAATTAAACGTAAAAAAATTGTGAAATTCTCATTTTTTATTCACCATAGTTCATTACTTCACCTTCAAATACCAAATACAACAACTCATGTCGACGCTCGAAAAATATAAATGAGAAATTTTCCTCAAGATACCGTTTGGTTTATCAATTTTTCTCCAAAACAAAAGGAGATACAGAGATTTAAGTCGTGCGTCGCGTCGGCTTAAATCTAAAGGTACGTCCACACTGGAGCAACATTTGGCAACTTGTAGGAATTTTATGTTGCAACGAGTTGATGAATGTTTAATTCATTAAACTTTGACATAAAACAAACTGTCCTCACTAGAACAACAATGTTAATGAATGTTTGCACTTGTCGAATCTCAAATTCAGTTGAGTACAACATTCTGTCCAGGCTGCTGTAGTTTTGTGACATGATGGAGGAAGACTTATTAACTGCTACCGCGTGTTTTCTAATTTTGTGTGGTGATTCACGAAAACGGAAGCGTAAATGTAGGGTCCGTCCAAGTTTGAAGAAAAGGGAAGAATATGGTGGACAGGAATTATTATCGGATTCAAAGAAAGATGACGTTTTATTAGAACTTCGAACCGATGGGTGCTTCAAAAATTTTTTGCGCATGAGTAGTTCAGATATGGAATTTTTGCTGCAAAAAATTGCACCAGTGATAAGAAAAGCAGATACAAACTGTAGAAAGGCTATACCTCCACAAGAACGATTAGCTGTAACATTGCGCTTTCTGGCAACCTAAAAATTCACGCACAGGCAGTTTTTCTAATAAAATACTGAACAGAACACTTAGACGCGGCGGTTTGTTTACTATCTAGTCACTCAATTTGCAACAGGTCTCAACTCGCAACAATCCGTCCACATCAAAGCAATGTTGACAAATGTTTCACTTTGTTTCATATTATCGTTTGATCTTTACCGCTAAATACGTATTTATGCAACATACTACAACTTATGTTGCATCGCAACACCAACTTTATGCAACGCAACACAACATATTCCAACAAATGTAAACATTTCATGTTGTAACAAGTTTTTGTTGTATTATGTTGGAAAATGTTGCTCCAGTGTGGACGCGTCTTAATGTTATCCCGAGTTGTTTGCGTGGTAACCTGAACATTTCGATCAAATCTCAATATCTCTTATAGGAAGCCAATTTCGGAAAATATGTGGATACCTTTCTGGTGACTTTCGTCACGCTCTATAAGTTTTTTCTTATACATTATATCAAAATTTTCAACCCCCTCCAAGTTATTGATGGAATACCTAACGATTTTCCTAGTTTTTCCGGGAATTTTTACCATTTTCCAGGAGCTCGAGTGCAGGACATTTTTTTCATCCTAGAGTACTCCTCAAAGACTGCCGTGTACCTATAATCATTTCTATTGGATTTAGTTTCAGGTTCAAACCGCAGGTTATTGGACTAGTATGCAACCTATGCGAGATTCACCTCGATATTTTTTATATTCTATCGCACTTCCTACATACATCTGAATAGCCCAAGACTTTCAATCGCATCAAATACTTACATATGAATCGGGATTTCTGCCGATGTATAGGTCCTCTGTGTTTAACAATTGAGTTTTCGATTAATCGTTCCGAATATTCTAAAAATTTGGCATATGCAGTTTTAAAAGTAACACGATAAGTATTTTTTAATGTTCTCTTATTTTGATAATTCGAAAAGCTATTGTACTGTAAACAAACACACTTTGTAGAACCTGAGAGTTTTTATAATAATAATTCACTTCATGAATGGACACAGTATCAAATTGATGCTGTGTCATCAATTAAAATAAGCGTTCACAACAATCATTCGCTGGGAAGTTTCTATCAAATACCAAAAACCCATCGGAGAAGTACCAATTCGTATATTGAGAATATTATCTTACGTGAAATGCATATGATTTTACTAATATATACTTTATTTAGATGTTTATCTAAAACTTGCACATATATCTCCTGTAAGTAACAAACAGAATTCTCATAGGAACTTTAGTTGGTAAATGAAATCACAAGAAATATGACTGTCGTTAGTTAGTCTCGAAAATATTCAGAATGAGTATATCAATGTTATATCTTGGCGACTTCTGTGACTTCAATGGTTTGTTAGTTGGTATTCATGATTGATAAATGATAATAAAACTGGTTTGGAAGAATACTACACTGCCGTCTGTCATATATAATTCATCAATACCCTATGTGGTATCTTCCGGGGAATTGGTTGTCAACTGACAGATCCTACTGAGAACTCTGTAAATTCCGTGGTGAATGATTCGAAAATAATGAGTGAAATGATATTTGAATTGGTTATACCTGACATTTCTCAATATTCCTTCTCTTTTGGCCCGAAGTCCAATTGAAATACTGGATCATGTGTGAAAATTTTTATATTCGTATCACCAAGGTGTGGTTATTTTCAGCTGAATGTCCCATCATGTTGAATATGTATCGGAACCGTGCGAAGAAGGCTGTAGGGTAATGAACCGGAATCAACTACTTCAAATAGTGAACTAAAGCCAAAAGACGAGATATGTTTGGGAGATGAGGCAGTTGTTTGTATTTTTCCGGAGTGTTTCGTCTGATAAAAAATATGTGTTTTTTTTTTTTTTTTATTCTTTATTTAACGTCGGCCTATTTCCGCTACCAAGGCCAATCACCGACGCCGGTGAGCACACTTCCCCCAACCGGAAATTTTGCCGAACCCTCTGGTATTCCAACCAGAGGTAGGGATCTTTTACGAGCCCAGCATCCATGCACTCGAGACCGACGGCTTAACGTCCCCTCCGAAGGACGGCGTATCTTCAGTATATCTTGTGATCATTGATATATTGTCTGCGAGCTATGATATGCTATTTCGCTGCAGCTGTACGGGCTTTCGACACGGTATTTCCCTGTATGGTCACCCATCCAAGTACTAACCGCGCTCGGCGTTGCTTGACTTCAGATATCGAATGACTGTCAGTCAACCTGAAGAGCTGGGCCATGCCCAAAATATGTGTCTTATAAAGAATGACCCGTTTTTTCATAATGAACCAATTTCTGATTGCATAAGAGGTGCATGCTCCAGACATCAAATGAGAGTCGTAGACTTGTTCTGGAGTCGTCAAGCAACCATCACTTACTAAAAGGTATCCAACGCAATATCTCGTTGAACCTGGCCAATTTCCAAAAAGTAATTACTTCCGTACAATATTACCGTCGAGTGTAATGAAGAGGTTCCCGCTTCCTGAGAAAATTGAGCAAGCAACTGGAATTGATCTCTGAAGTGAGTGAGATATAATTGGAAAGAATATCATGGTCCAATATAAAGGACGCGAAAGTTATTGTGAAGTGGTTGAGAATCCAAAAACAGCAGAGTTTATGAAAGTATTCCTTCTGCTCATCATTCATGTCAAATTGTTGTCTAGTTGCATGAACAAAATGCATCACAAGCTCATTTCAGTATTGACAATTTTTTATTCAATTTTGAATATGAAAAAGAGTTCACTACAAGCACACATCCATGGAAATTGCTTTAACTTTGGTCTGGATAGGTAGGCTCGTGCATTATTGGTGAATGAGGTATGTCAAATCCTTCACCAATAGCATATTAATAATTAATAATCAATTAGAATGACAATAAAGGAGGGTTAAATCTTTTGTAAATAACTTGAGAACCGTTGATGTTAGGGGAATTCTCCAAACAGACGATAAAAATTTCAATAGTAGAGTTTTGATCACAATATGTAGTTGGCGAAAAAAATTATTCGGTTTTCATTAAAATCACCGTATTGGTAATGATTTTTTCAAGTTTCTATTGATGTGTTAAATGGGATATCTCTTTAACGACAGTCATGAAAAATATTTTACAGTGAAGACTTCATTACGTGTTACAAGATTCTATCATCCCGCTTTGAAATTCATGTATGAAAAAAATAAGATTTGAGATAGCTAACAATAATTTCGTTTCGAAAAATATTCCGATGTTTTTGAAGAAAAACAGTATTTTCTTTGTTCTTCACCAACTAAACAATGAAAATTAAGTTTTGTTCAAATTTTCATCAATAAAATTCTTGTTCAAATAATTTTATGATGTGTACATAAATATAATAAATGAAATCTCAAAAACAAGAATTCGCCTAACATCAACGGTTTTCGAGTTGTTTACAAAAGATTGGAGCCCAGTTTGATCTGTTAATTACTACCGAATCGGTCTCTCGGTGGATGAAAATTTTTTGCACATTTTTCTAGGCACCTTTTCGAATTGAATTATCCTTATATCATACTTTTAGGACCACTATGGAGAGATTCTTTGATTTTCAACCTGCGAGCTAGACCTTGATTAGATTCCTAATTATTAATTTCGATTGGGGCATATTTTATTTGAATAACATTCACACTATAGTTAGACCGACTGAATATTCTACTATTTTTCAGGTCTTCTATGTAACAAGTCACAAACATTCGTTGAGGCTCAACGTATCCCTATTTTGAAATCTATAAAAATAGACATGTCTGACTGATTCCTGCGGGTTTTCGCAGGAGTCATGACTTATATGCTCATGAAAGTGATCGGCTACTGTAATTGGCCAACGTCAGGAGTAATTGAAACGGAATGGCTTGGCTGTATTAGAGCACTTTTTGTTGGGACCTCCAACAGGGGTGAAGACTACGTCTTCTACAAGTATGTTTTCGATGAGAGATATCAGCGCTGTCGTCATTGTCTATGGAAATAATCACTTCAACTTTATTTTTATTCACTCCCGGACACAAAGAGAAAAATACATTTTTATTTGATTGATGACCGAATTGAATGTGTCCAATTTTCGTTTCATATCTTTAAATACATCGATATCACTAGCAAAACACGACAATGGATACTCAATGACTGTTAATACAATTACAAGCGTTTATTGTAGCTTTAGTTGTTCAGTTACGTGTATCTCTGAATCTGTTGCTACTCGATCTGGAATTCAGTCGCAGTTCTTTTCTGAAACAAAAATCAATCGTGTTGTTGTTTTGAACCAGTTTCTGGAAACAAATACCGTGTATGAATCAATACAAGCTCGCCTCTATGGCTTTTTGTCTCCCCATGTATCGATGTCAAATAATGATGGTTTATAAGATACCAGGAATCTATTGTTGTTGTTCTATCCAGAGGGAACTGTTTTCCATAGACGCAGCCACTTTTTGCAGCCACAAAATATTAACGTTCAAACAGTGATCAGTTACTCCTTAAATATAACCTGAGTTGTAGATGCTTATGGAATGATGTAAATTTATATTATATTTTTCTAGCTGTCCAGGACAATTATGACCATGGGAAGTTGAAGAATGAATTCAACATTCAAACGTGACCAGTGAAGGAAAACAACAGTGCGCAACCTTTTTTCGCACCTTTTTGTGTGTACCTAGATCCAGTACTATGAATTCATCAGCAGTTCAGGTGCTAGAAATTGAAAAAAAAAAAACTGTTCGACAGACATCGAACATTTCGTGCGCCTAATGCATATTGAATATCTTTACATTTATCGCGGCAAGGATCAACCAATAACGCTACCAATACCGCTACAGTGGCTTTGGAATGCAATCATTAAGCATTCGTGATCTAGATACAGGTAGTTATAACATTAGTTCAACTTGAGTTTTTCATGTTGGTTGTGGGCTATTTTCTCAGATAATTTGTGAAAGAACGATGTGATCCGAAAACTTGCACGATATTTTGAAAAGTAACCAGTAAAAGCCTCCGAACTGAATGACAGAGAGTTGAATTGGGTTGGATTTTCGAAATACTGCTGTTACTTGGAAAACAAAAAGAGATTTTTCTTCCACTGGGCTAACAAATGAGCATATGTTTCTCCTCTAAATTGCGAAAAAGAAGTAGCTTTCGAATAAAATTGACAAATAAATGTAAATGCGAACTTAAATTGGTATATTCAATATTTTCTTTCGAACCATTCCTCATATTCTTGCCTCTCAACAATGCTTTTATTTTCTATAAATTAAACGTTATACCTACCATTTAACACCACTCAACCACTTTATTGGCTGCCCATTTTCGTGCCACCCCTGTTCTGGATCGTGTAACGCCAAATGTGCGAAGCGAAGATGATTCCATAGATTTCGTGGGATAATATACATTCAACTCGTGTCGAATAAACGTTCGTTAATTCGTGAATTATTATCGGGATCCGTGCATTTGTGAGGATTCGATTAGTTTCCAACAATAACTTCGTGTAACGGTGCCATTGAGTACTGAAGCATGTAATTCGTGTTCGATTTAAGCTTTAATGTCCGAAAATATATTGATGAGTTTTGGTGGAGTTTTTGGGACTTGTTTTTCACAGACATTCATTCAAGAAAGATAACTCCTCTCCTAGTTGACATGGAAAATAGTATGGTCGAGGTGAGTTATGATCTCGAGACAGGAATGAAACTTCCTACTAAGGTTTGTATACTATTTCATTTACAACCATCATATTTCGATTTAAGATAATAAATCTCTGTTTCGTTCTGAATATATCTAAAATATTACATTCAACGACAAATTACCAAGAACGCGGTTCTCCCAGAATAATCAAGTAGACATATTACCGTCACTAGTGGTATACAATTGCTACCAATTTAAATAAATATGACAAATAAAGTCTAGAATAGATGATATGAGGGCGGGAAGTAGAGGTGTGTAATGTAACACTTCCCAACCTTCAATGACGTTAGCATTTCATATATGGTTGTGAATAATAGAATATTACGACATCAATGGTGTGAAAAATCAATATGTACACTATTTTTCCTACGACCACCTATTTTTTTCAACAATGCGTAAATTTCAGATCGAGTATATATAATATACGATACAATATGAATTCACCTTGACAGCAATCTGACAGCTGACAGTGCCTAGAGGGTTATTTGCATTTGACTATTGATGAATATATTAAATCCTCATTTTCGGAATGCGGAAGAAGAATTTTGCGGCCTTGGTATATAGTTCAACTCGATTTGTTGAATAAAAACATGAACAGTATCTTTTCAACTTTTGGTTCTGCTAATGATTATCGAAAGTTCAACAATATTTTCACGAAACACGACCCGACTTTCAACAGTTTCCTGTAGAATTCCAAATGGTTATTTATGTTCCGGATATTCATTCTGAAAAGAATACTTTTCACAACGAAAAGTTTGTGGAGAATAAAGGAAGGAAATGGAAATCAGTGGTCCATGTGCCCTATACATAATTTATATTTCCCATTGACTATTCGTCTGTAACTTCCGGGACAAACATAAAGTTATAAAATTTTCGTATATCTGCAGTGGAAGAGAAATTGGACTCCATCCGAAATAGAGAACATCTACAAAGTTCTTCGTCGGATGTTGAATCAACGATAACATTGAAACCTCTGGTGTAAAATTTGAAATTTTTGTGAAGATCGTTTACCCTAATACCAAAGTGATATTATTTGCTTTGATTAAGGTCTCTCTAGGAGAAGAAAATTCATACATTGAATATATACAAATGTAGAAGGGCGAATTTCTAATCTATCTCGAGAGGTTGCTGCGTCAAAACAGTTCCTTCTACAAAACCTTCATAGAGAGGAAGTATTTGTGAGGAGTTTTCGTGATTAGAGTGAAAAACAATGGGTACTTCATGAATTTTTCATACTGAATACTGGCCACTTACAGAATTTTTACAAGATAGAAAAGTTGAACATCACGTTTCAATGATGCAATACCTACCCAAAGTTTTAAAACAGTATTGATGATCTTGATATATTAGGACTTACGATACTTGCTCTGGCGAATTTGAAACGATTGGTCATCATTCTACATGATAATTTTGAAATTAGTGTTGTCAGAAAAAAATCTAGTGAGCTGAGCTGTTTTTGCAGGTCATATTGAAAACGATTATTTGTCAACTTTTTGTAACCTACTTTCAATCTCCTGAGATTACGAGTAAACATTTCAAATTTTGTACCGATTTTCTCTATCAACCACTTGACTTACTCTTGAATTCCAGGATTTCCTGGACCAGAGCTAAGATCTCAGCATAAATATATATGAGCACATGGATCACTAATCCATGTATTTCCTTATGAATAATGACCTGTATACATTCAACCATTGCCAGAACATTCAAAAAGCTCAACAATGTGTTAGGTACAATAGATAAAGTGAGTTGTGGTCGAATTCTTCAAATTACAGCAAGTGACAGCTCACGAATATCCTTTGTAGAAATCGGTTTCTGCAATCAATTGCTGATGAGAGAGGTTCAAGCAAATCTAATTTCCATTCATATCATCTAGTGAAATCAGTACTCAAAACAAGAGCTTCTTCTTGAATAGAACTAGTCTGTTGTTTCCCAGTATTTCGATGTCAGGAATCACGCATCTCGATTCTGAAATATCAACTGCAGACTTTTCATTCTTTTGTTGCGAGCCTGGAAATCTGTTGGACCATTGTGGGATGTTTTCTTCCTTGCATACCCCTAACCAAGGTTATCGTAATGCATTAGAAAATGCAGAAAATCTTATTAATATATACCAATGGGTATCACTTCGGTCACTATAGGCACCTATTTTTTTTTTACTCATGTAATTTGGTTTCCTCTACAAAAAATCCCAGTGAGATCTTCGGCGGTTTCATATATTTTCGGAGATACAGGTCCATTTTGTTGTGAAGCTTCACAATTTTTCACATCAAATTTCTGTTGTTTGAACACACAAA
Source organism: Zygogramma bicolorata (assembly GCA_032362365.1). Classification (NCBI taxonomy): domain Eukaryota; kingdom Metazoa; phylum Arthropoda; class Insecta; order Coleoptera; family Chrysomelidae; genus Zygogramma; species Zygogramma bicolorata. The sequence goes on along the minus strand of JAVJAQ010001645.1, from coordinate 503,258 downwards.
ATTCGTCCTTCTTCTGATCAAACACCACTCACTCTCTACTCACTGGTTTTCAACATTTTTAGACAGAAAAAAAAAATTAGTTTTTCAAAAAATGCTTTTATTTTCAAACCATAGCCAATTTGTCATAATGCAATGACATTCGGAAGTGATGTATTTGTAGTGTTGCTGCTCTCATTGTTTTGTTGAGAACTGAATGTATTAATGTTAACTTCTGGAGAAAGTTGGATTTTTTAAAAAAACTAATGGTTTTTTCTGTCTAAAAATGTTTTGTGTTCAAACAACAGAAATGTAATGTGGAAAATTTTGAAGTTTTACAACAGAATAGACCTATCTCTCCGACAATATATCTCCTTGCTTAACAACCAATCAGTCTATTTCAAATTTTGAAATTCAGCCAATAGAATCCGAATTACAGTGAAAATATAGCTTGTCGCTGTATTTTCACGGTGATAAACCTGCTTAGTTTTTGTTTTACTAGCTGTCAAGTGAAAATAATGATTTGAATTATAAACTTCAAATCTATGTGTTTTGATTAATTATATTTCTTAATTAATATGAGCGATCGTTGGGGACAAATGGCGATTGGTATCATAGATGAAGCAGTGGAAAAGAGTATTCCCTTGAATACGGCCAGAAATAGAGAATCAATTACCAGGCAATTCAACAATTTTTGCTCAAACAGGGGTTATATTGTCGTCCTAAATATAATTCGTGGTATGATTAGTAACCTATAATTTTTTGGAATATCAATTCATTGGCAATCCCAATGCAAGAAAATACAACTCGTCCTGCGGACTCGTTGTATTTTCAGCTTTGGGATTGCAATTCATTAATATTCCAAAAAATTATCGGTAATAATCATACCACTTATTATATTACCCCTGAAAATATAGGATACCGCCGGATATTTCATATGGACTTTTTGTAGAAGAGACCGAATTACGAAAAATAATGAAAATAATGAAAAAATGGTGCTCATAGCAACCAAAGTATTACCCCCTACTGAATGAATAAGTCATGAAAATGCTGAAATAAATGAATTTCTGAATTTTCCGAAACAATGTGGATCTTCTACAAATCAGGACTTACGGAACTAACTCCTGCGGATCACAACGATAAGTCATTCCACGGAGTAATCCGATTTTGTAGGGATCATTTTTATCGGGAAACATCTCTGCTGAGAATAATTAATGGGAGTCTGCAACGGACCCGCAAATCTCTACAGCGCCCCTTCCACCGTCACTGTCAATTTTCTCATTCGGCTGAGCTGTTTTTAAGGCTTATTTTCACTTCAAATTCATTTTTTCCGGTTGAACGGTATTCTTGGCAGTTCCATGATTAATGGGAGAGGAGATGAAACGATCACGAATGGATTGGGGTGAGATATAAGGGGTCTCGAATGTCCGTGACTATAATCCGCATGAAAGGAATGGATTGTCTATGGATTTCAATATTTTCGGAGTTGATGATGATGTTTTTTTCGAAGCTTAGTCATTTACTTCATCGTTCTGTTAACTATAATTCATACGAACAATCTAGCCAATGGCAGAGTTATAGACTCCGTGAGTTGAGACTGGATGGTTTTTCCACAAACTTGTTTAGAGAACCCAAGGTGAGAACATACTCATAGGCCTGACCTTTCGAAAGTTTGCTCGTTTGGAGAACAGACAAAGACAGACACGTTTTGGTTTACAGTAAATATTTCGAGAACGATACGTTGAAGGAAATAGTACATTTCATACATAGTCAGAAAGTAAATCATTTCTTTATAGTGCTAAGCCAAGATAAGCTATTTCTCGGAAGAGAAATTTTATGTTTTGCCAATCTTGTAAACTATTTCTTTTATAAATCATTCGATTTTATTTCATGAAATGAACAGGATATAATCATTTTTAAGATTATTTCCAATTCATTTTGGGCATTGAGAACAGAAGAGTTCCATTAGGCTCCCAACAAATGACATTGTTGCTGAATGAGATTCACTTATATACAGGTTGAAAATATAATAATTTTGGTATGTATGTACCTTTCCGTTTCGTTCTAATGGATGCATTTGGCGTACCAATAATATTTTACAAATGTTTGCTGTGTCATGAGGATTGCTACATGGAGGCAATGTCCAGAAGATCTAATAATGAAGATGGACTGGCCCTGATGAGCGATAGTGCATCAGATGATAGTGACAGTGAAGTGAAATGATAAAACGGTATTTATATTTTCGAAAACTGAATGAAATTTCAGTCGTTGAAGAGAAATGGGGTTTTGATGGGGAGAGTGGTATCCTTTATCTTTTTTGTAGGTACTTCTGGTACTGATGTGTATGTATGATAGCTATAATATTGAATCACGTTCAGTTTATTTTGTATAGTTGCGTTCGTGTCTTGTAAGTTTCATTTTTCCATTTGTTTTTTCGTGAATGTCAACCTGAGTATAGCTATATCACAATACGGAATTACAGAAGTAGTAGATGCACTCATCATTGACACCACTTTTAACAACAGTACAATTCCTTTTGGGTTTTTTTTTTTGAGGAATCAAAATGAAGTATAATCGATTTGAACTTGTATCCCAGTGAAATCAAATATTTAGGCTTTCAAGAGACAACACCGAAAGAAACTGTTCAGATTTCAGTAATATTCGGAAATTCGGGCTCCTAATGAAAAATAATTTCGATGATCTGTGTTTTGGAAGGAACATTGAGGAATACATATATGTTATGAGAAGTCAATGAATTTATAACGCCAAGGACAAAAAAATGTAAATATGTAATGTACGAACCAAAGTTAGGATTGAAAATTGGGTCGAACCAGATTATGACAAACATGCAATGAGACCAAACGTTCCTCTGTAATTTTTTACTTTAGTTTTCTGCGAATATCTCGAAGACGTTCAGTTCTTTCCTCGATCTGAAAGTAAGTTGCACCCTCAAGAAGGACCTGCCGCTTTCGAGGTAGCAAAAGTGGTATTAGCTCAAAGCAAGAAAAAGATGGAATAATTATAAAGTGTCATCATTTCGAACATCGAAAGAGCTTTCACATATCACACTCAGAATACTCCACTCTTGGTTTTACCCTTGGAAAGTCACCCTAGTCCTATTTTTTTCAAACGAAACCTCCGAATTATTTCAATAATAATGTTATAAAGTCATTACATCATTGTTTATCTGGTGACAAACTCATTTTGGAAATTCATAACTAGCTTTCAGCTGTTTCTTCAAAAACTTTCTTCACCATTGCACTGCTCATTTGCATAAAAAAAAGACTGGCAGAAATATTTTTCTCTTTGTAATCCTTCAGAATATAACCCTTATAGTATTTCTCATGTCACCGCTTTCTCTAATATCACCGCCATTATCCTAGAAGAAATTGAACACCAATATTTCTCGATTGTTGTGAAATGAAATTGGGTTCCAATTTTTCCAGAATAATTTTCATAACATGAGAAATAGGGTATGGAGTACAATCTGAAGGATTACAACGAGGACAATATTTCTATGCTAACGAAAAGTGCAATGATAAAGTTTTTTGAAAAACAACAGCATACCGAGTTAAATAACTAATATATTGAGAAAGGAAATGTTCACATATGATTTCGTAAATTTCTTGATTGATGCGGGGATTTTAATCACACAGGTTTATGCGATATCGTAAATAATTCCGGTATAATTCGTTTCAAATTGTCGAATATAAACTGTAATTGGATCAGGCATTGAAATGACTGCGTGGCAATTCACCCCACCTGTTGACTTTTCCAGTAACAAATTGATTTTTCGCTGCCCTCATTCTCCAGTCTTTGCGCCAAAATTAATACCCAACGGGGTACGATACATTGAATTGAAACAGATGAAACATTAGCGAATTGCCACCGAAGTTATGAATATTCATAGGTTCCACATAATAACTGAGCCCCCTTGAGCAATTCCTGTTTTGTTCTGTATCTGTAAGTTCCTTTTGTCCTTGCCAACTTTCATGAAGTCACTAACTATGGTACATTTATTATTATCATACTCGGGGAGAGCTTATAAAAGCTAACTTTGGAATTAATACCCAGCTTGGGGATTACGAAACACAGTCGTGCTATTATTTTGTTTCATATTGAGACTAGTTTGCATACAACCGGTTGGTTGCACTTAAGCCAATAATCTAAATCTCCACTGATTCTGTGTTGTCGAAAAAATCAAAAGTTTTGCCGTTGTCAAATAGTAATGATATATTAACTTTATAAAAAATATATATTTGTGAATTGAAATTCGAGCATATTCATTGGGAATCTCTAGAGCCAGTTACCACAAGATCATAAAACAGGATATTTCGATGCCTAAAGTATACAGGTTCTTCTAACCATACCTGCCACCTTCTTTTTCGGATGTATTATACCATATCTGGGATACTGATTGATTTTTGGACCATTTTCTTACAGCATGCCTTCGAAAGTGGAATTGATCGAAGCTCAAACAAGTCGTGTCGTGCAAAAAATATACGTGCTGCATGATACTTGATGCAGAAACCAGGATTTTTGTTTATTGAGTTTAGGACTAATTTTACATAAGAAAACATCGTGAAATCACAAGACTAAAAGTGTAACGGGAAAATTTTATGAAAACCAACGTTTTACAGTATGCACAATGGAATCTGAACTAATTTGAGATTGGCGAAAATGTTTGAGGCACACTGTTTGGCGGTATACTACAGTAGGTTCTATTTGACAATCATTTTGCCAATGTTTTTGATGATGTTAAGCGATTTTTTTACAGTATACCTTATATACATTCAGTTAATTATTGATAATAAGCACGTGCTTAGTTAGTGGCATATTCCTTACTCAGATATAATTGACAGACATACTCCAGAAATTGCAAAAACTAAAAAAAAATTTGACAATTTTTCACAGCATGATGCTCTTTGGTCCTCATGAAGTTGAGTCAACTCATAATAAAAATATTGGAGGGGCAGCCGATTTGGATACGTACAAACGAGGTATTATGACTTATCAAATGAAAATTTACATTAATATCATGAAAATGGCTTTCGGTTAAATTCCCAGACTTTTTGGTATTTTGTAGTTGAGGTTATCCTTATCAAAAGTCACTATTGGCATAAAGTTCCCTATTGAGCGGTTTGGGATATACAGTGCGTCAAAGATGGAAACTTTGCCGAATTAGCATAATTCATTACGAGTGTATCCGTGTGAATTTGCAGTATTGTTTAGTTCATGGTACGTTCTTGTTCCCATCACAAAACTTTCTGAGCTCCATATTTACGGATTTATAGGGGATTTTCAAAATATTCTGCTAGATATCTAAACAAAATATCTAATCATTCTTGCATGGTGACCTTTACTCATAGTAGTGTGTGATTTGATTGAGCTCCGTATAATTTTAATTTTCTGATACGTTAGCGCCATCGTAATTTACAAAACCTATACCATAACGTTCAGGGCTTAGTGAAGTGTCTCTTGAACTAAAAAAATACGTAGGTAACATCCTCGGAACTATCGAAAAGAGAAGATCACTCAATAGTACAAGGTTAAAGAAACACAAACCAACTATCCCTATCCGTGATAAGTGCAACTTTTTGTGGCAGACAGTTCTTTGTGAAATAAAGCAGCCCATTAACGTTAGAATATGAACACAGAAGAACCAACAAATAGCACGATTCTAGAAGAAATGCTCAAATGCAATAAAGAACTAAGAGCATTCATAGAAGCATTGGAAGTTAGGTTATCATTGAAGATTGAAACAGTCAAACACAAAGTTGATGAAGTGGTGAAAGAAAATCAAGAATTGAAGAACAAAGTCGAATTCCTCGAGAGAACTCAAAGAAAAAATAACATTGTCATTTTCGGAATTGAAAGAAACGAAAACGAATCTATAACTGTAAAAGAAACCTCTGATATCCTGGAAAACTTATTGGAAATAAAAATAATTGAATCAGATCTCAATAACGTGTACACACTTGGCAAATCTGGGAAAAGTCCAATAAAAATCGAGTTCACGTCTTTTCTTAAAAAACAAGAAATCCTCAAAAACTGCAATAAATTAAAAGGAACCAGAGTGCATATTGTCAGTGATCTGACTCATAAACAACGAGAGGAGGGAAAAATATTACGTAAGCACCTCTACCTAGCGAAACAAAATAACGAAACTAATTGCTTTATCAAGAACAATAAATTAGTCGTGAATAATATAACTTATACAGCTACCGAACTTGAGAATACCACAGAAACCGAGAATTTTGAAGAAAGACCGGCAAGTGATCCGGGAACACCACATTTAAGTAGAACCATAAAAACACCCCAAATTGGAATCCTCACATTGGGAAGCCAGGAACTACAACAAAATTCCGAAACCTCTGAAAAAAAACCGGAACCTCGTTCTCGTCTGAATTCAAAAGGTAAACTAGAAAAGAAGCAAACAAAGGAACCTATCGAACAACGACCCTTCACTAGGCAAAACCTTACTTCCAAAAAATAAATATATTCAACACATATGTTAAGTTCATAATGGACAGCTTCATACGAGATTTTGAAACTAATATTCCAGAGACTTTGATATGTCAGAATGTTGAAGAATGTGAACGTGCGATGAAGCGTAACGCAAACTTCAGAATTCTCCACATGAACATTAGAAGCTTATCAAAAAATTTTGAAGATTTTGAATTGTTCCTTGGTGAGTTTGGAAAAACTATCGACATCATCGTTTTGACCGAGACATGGAAAATACATGATACTGCTTTATACAATATCAACGGATACGAGATATTAAACAGTGAGGGTAATCTCAATAAAAACGATGGTGTCGTTGTTTACGTTAGAGAGCAAAATAACTATGTACACGAAATCTGTAAAATATATGAGACCACAGCTCTAAAAATAACAATTAAACTACCCAAAAGTTTTTTAACAATAACTTGTGCATACAGATCTCCATCATCTTGCCTAAATACTTTCAATCCAAACATGAAACAATATATTGAACAACATTTGATCAAAAACCATCAAAATGTTATAATAGGTGATTTCAATATAAATTTACTTGATGAAAGCGAGACTACTCAGGAGTATCTCAATATTCTGAATGAATTCGATTTTGTATCGACCATCAATGAAATAACTAGGATGAATATCAACACAGGGTCTTGTTTGGACCATATCTTTATCAATAATATTGAAAAAGATGTAACTCCTATCGTAATTAACACTCAAATCACAGATCACTTCACAACCATGATAGAGTTTCACACAGGTATAAAGAATATGAACAGTAAAGAACCTGAAACAAAAAAATTGTTGATTATAACAAGCTCGAAAATATAATCAAAATGGTGAACTGGAATGAAGTATACTCCACTGATGACTTGGACAGGGCAACGGAAGCATTGGTAGGGCAAATTAAAGAGGTACTAAATGAGTGCACAAAAGAAATAACAATAAAATCAAAAAGAAAAATAAAACCCTGGGTTACTGCAGCTCTTATAACATCTATAAAAACTAGAAATGAATTATATAATATATGGAGGCGAAATAAAAATAATAGCATGAAATTAAGTAACTTTAGAAAATATAGAAATCAACTGAATACATTATTAAAAAAAGCCAAAAGTGATTATTATAGAAGAGAAGTCGAAAAAAATAAATCAAGTTCGAAACTCTTATGGAAAACAATAAACGACGCGTGCTCGAAAACGAAAAAAAATATAGAAGTAAAAGAAATAAGACTTGCCAACAATTTAACCACAACTAACCCAATGGCTATCGCAAATAAATTCGTGAAACATTATACAAAAATTGGGGAAGACCTTGCAAATCAAATCGAAATTCTGGATGATTTCAAAGAAGAAAGAAAACTCAATCAAAAATCAATTTATCTAAGAAATACCTCTGTAAATGAAATTGAAGAAATAATAAATAATCTCAAAAAACATAAGGCCTCGGGCATAGATGACATATCTGTAGAAATAATCCAACATATCAAACATTACATTAAACATCCACTAACATTTCTCATAAACAAAGTACTCAACACGGGTTACTGGCCAAAAAGTCTGAAAACAACAGTCATCAAACCTGTCTATAAAAAAGGAGATAAACTGGAATGCATAAATTATAGACCTATATCCCTCATCACAGGGATAACAAAAGTTGTTGAATACGTGATTAAGAGTAGACTGGTGAACTTTTTCGAAAAATACAACCTATTATCACCAAATCAGTACGGTTTCAGAGAGGCCAGATCGACACAGGATGCAATAAAGGAATTAACAACTCAGATACATAAAGCTCTAGAGAAAAGCAAACCCTGTCTTTGCATATTCGTCGATCTGGCCAAAGCTTTCGATACTGTTAGCCACGGTAAACTATTGAATGCTCTAGAAGATCTAGGAATCCGCGGAACGTGTTTAACTTTAATGAACAGTTATTTGTCTGAAAGAATACAATGCGTGAGTATAAATAATCAAAAAAGTGACTTTGAACCGGTGAAGTTCGGAGTGCCTCAGGGAACCATACTCGGACCTATTCTATTCACAGTTTATCTCAATAATCTTTTCCTTGTTCATACTAAGGGAACAATAATAAGTTACGCTGATGATACAGCAAACATTTACGAAGCTGAAACCTGGCAAGCACTCATATTGAAAGCTCAGAACGACTTTAAAAATATCAGTGAATGGCTCAACTATAGACTATTAACAGTCAACTATACAAAAACCAAATACTTAGCCTTCTCAATAAACAAACATAATTTACCCATTTTACAACCTCTTGAAATCCAAAATGGATCTAATATCACTCAGATACCCCAAACAACCGAAATCTGTTACCTCGGTATTACACTAGACAGTAATCTCAAATGGGACCTGCAGGTTAAAAAATTAGTGCTGAAAATACGTAGTTTGCTATCTAAATTCAAACTCCTTAAAAAACTATTTACAGAAAAACAACTACACATATTATATTATGCACTCGTGGAATCTCAGCTGAGATATGGCGTAATAGCTTGGGGAGGAGCATACAGTTGTACTTTAAAAAACGTGGAAATAATTCAAAAATGGATTTTGAAAATAATTTACGACAAACCAATCACATTCCCGACCGATAACCTTTTTAAACTTGGAAAAATCCTAGATATACGTCGGATATTCTATTTAACGGTTGCCATAGACCAAAGGAAAAGCAAAAATAAAATATTTTCAGAAAACTCTTACTGTACAAGAATGAAAAATTATACTCTCATGGTACCACTTGTAACTAAGACAGTAACACAAAGATCGAGTATATTTCTTGGACCAAAAATCTATAATGATTTACCAGTTTCACTGAAAAAATTGAACTCCCTCTCTCTTTTCAAAAAGAAATTGAAAGTTTGGTTACTTTCTCGACCAAGAATATTAACACACCAAATTGTTGATTTAAAAAATACATACTACACATAAACAATACTCCAATAATTTACCCCCTTCCAAAATAAAGCACGCCAAATTATCTATCTTGAATAAAGTTCCTGAATACTTTTTCCAATTTCCAACAACACACGAACCATTAGAAATTTTTGGTATTGAATTTGTGGCTCTGTCTGGTTGCGGTGGAGAAAAAAGGATCAGAGACTACCGACATCAACACAAGTTTTACTTTTCTGATTTGGTGACTCCGTCTTTCACTTCTCTCCAATCAAATTATATGATCAAGTTTTATCGACATATCTGTTGATACATAAATTCGGGTGTTCTGGGTCCACCACGGGTAGCCTTCTATGATGCTCGGGGCGCATGGAAGCGTTGGGTCTTATAAATTACTTCACTCCAAATAATGTATTAGTACACAGGTATATATTGGAATCATAGTGATAATTGTTCAATTCAATAGATAGTAATACTATAAATTATTACTAATTATCACAAACTGAATTTAAACGAAAAGTTATGTTATCGTTAGCTCTCAACCTCTTACATGGATTTTTTATGTCAAATAACACACTGATTGTACATATCTCCACGCAAAGCTGATAATATCAGCTTAAGTGGATTCTATGTTCATTCATAATATATTCGTATATTTCCACTTTTTATCTGTGAAAATTACATTTGTTACCTGTTCTCAAATATTTCACCATAACTTCGCTATTATGTAATTGTTTGAAAATGAATTTATTGAATAAACGTTATTATTATTATTATTATTATTTATCAAAATAATGATATAAGAGAAATGGTTGGGGTGTCGAATATCATTCGTTGGTCCCATTTGGACCTTGTATCCATATTTACTGATTTTCGAAATATGCTGAAATCGAATGGAAAATCTTGGTTCGGATCAATTTCATTTTTCTTCAATACGAGAATGCTTCAATGAAATCTGCCTATTTTCTAAAATCGAGAAACTCACGACTGTGTTAGATTATCTTCAATTCGGCTATGTTGTAATCCGTAAGTTATTTTTCTGAAGGGTTTCAAAAAAAATTTTTTTTTGTTTCTTTTTCAAAAAAAATACCTTTTTTATTTTCGTAGTAGCTTCAGTGACAGAATATATCGGATAGGAAGTTTTTTACCTAAAGGAATTCATAGTACTTGATAAGGATCAAGTCTTTCACAAAATATCATAGCCAACCCCACCTTAGACTTTTCAGAAATACTGACGACTATAAACGATTTTTTTCTCGGTGCTTGATAGAAACATTATGTGAATACTTACAATATGGCCGAAAAAGCATAGACGTGAGTTATTTATTTTATAAAAATCGTCTTGATTCAGTGTAGTATTCGAGAGTGATAAGAAAATAAAAGTTGACCGAACGAAGATTTTCTATTTGATTTCTCTGTATCACGAAAATCAGTCGTTTTGGAGAGAAGATCCACATGGTGATCACGAGTGCTTGAACCCCCTGTAAATTCGTTATCGTTGACTTCAGCAAGTTGTCCAAGTACGTAACATCGAAAACCTGTAACATTCCAAACATTCGATACTAGAAATGATTTTCGCTGAATAGGCAAATTCTGTCTTTGTCTTTGAAATATCCGAAACAGTTCAGTACTGAGGGTTCTGTCGATGGAGACTTCCGATCAGGATAACCCGAACTACAGAATATTAAGAACTGTGGACTGTTTTCACAAAAAGCTATTTCCCATTAATCAGAGTGGGGCTCTTCACGCCAACTAAATGTAATAAATGAGTTAATTTGTCACGGTATATCATTCAATTTCAGTTGATATATGATTATAAGAAGACATTTCGTTTGAGCATATTTGAATATAGTTTTTTGATACCTCAAACAATTTTTTTATTATCGTTGTTAAGGTGAATAGCTTTCTGATTGGTCTGAATTCAAATTTAGAAAGCTGTCGGATCGTCGTACCAGCGGATTTCTGTTTGAGTCCAGCTCAAAGCGTTTATTCCAAAAGGGAGATATGATGATGAATAATGAAAACTACCCGAAATTTGAATTTACAATGCAAGATATTTTGGCACCAATATTATAATTTGTTGAATAATAGAAGAGGTTCGATGAAACAAAAAATCAATTTGGCTGTTGTCGACATTTCGACCTTATATTTGGTGAACCTCAGGACGTTGCCAATTCGATTTCTTTCACTAAGAAATAATTCATGAGAATACTTCAGATTATACCTCAGGAGCGAAAAAGCTTATGCATAATAGTGAAAAGTTCACTCTGTCGGATTTGATGATTTTTCAGTTTGTATTGTCGAGCACTCGTTAGGGTATGCCCAGAAGGCAGTGCCTGTACGGGTAAGCTAATAATCAAATCAATCAGCCATCAACTCCCCATATTGACATTTTTACAAGTGAAAATCGAGTTTCTACATAATTGACACTATCTCATTGAAACTCAACCAGAAACGAATGTCATATTGTGGATAAATTGTTCAATATAATTGAATGAGCTGAAAAAAAATTGTGTGTGAATATTGATGCTTGCATATATTCAAATCTCCTGCCTTCACATATTCATGTCAGAAGTTGGATAAACTTCGTGTAAACAAAATGGTATACTGTTAAAAATTGGTAGAAATCTTTATTTTTTTTGTACATGTTCATAAGTAATTTAGTGGAGTATACCATGGATTAGCATGCTTCGTTCATTAAAGGACATCTTGGGCTATAAATCAAATATCAAATGCAAATCTAGCCTCGAAATTGGTCAACATCAATAAAAAATATGAGGAAATTAGAACCTACTGTATACCGCCAAACCGTATGCCTCAAGACTTTCGGCTTTTGGCAACAAATTGGCAACAAATTAGATTGACTGCCTTCGCTGAATTCCAATGAACTAACTTTCAGCCTGTAACGAATCATAAGGGTGAGCATCCACGATGAAACTGAAATGTCATGAAATTTTTATTTCACGAAACATTTGTTTCATGGTGCGTATTCACGAGGAGATAAAAATTTATCCACTCGCGATTGTTTGAAATTTTTAATTCATGAGAGACGAAGTACAGTAATCTGCTGTTTTCACGGTGACTTAATTGGTTCGTTGTTTGTGCATTGTGATGGCTACAAAAAAAGAAAAGCTGCAGCTTGTTATTACTTATTAGCTTCGCAAACAAAGAGATCTCACAAAAGTTGGGTACGCGATTGGATTAAACAAAGAGAAAACCACAAGTCTATATGAATCTTAGAGCTTCATAAAACTCCCATTTTGTCACAAAGTTATCCCCTGTAGCCTGACCGCCTTTAGTTTTTTCTTCTTTCTATTGATTCTTTGGAATTGGCATCGAAGACTATGGATTTTATCATTTACTTCTTGAACGATATGCCCATATCTTCCGAAATAGCATCAATGGAGGTTTTTCTAGCCATGCGATTTTTATACTACTTCAAAGAGCAATCCCATAAATTGGAATGGGATTCGTAAAGTTCCAATAATTTTAGTGTCATTTGTCGTGACCAATCGACACTAGCTTTTCTTTTCTTACTTTTGATCTCTACTTCACTCATTGTTCCAATTTAAAATAGTAATAGAAGAACGTTATTTTTTTTATGTAAACACACTAGCGACTAGCGTATTCCGATTTTGTTTCACGAAGAACGCCAAAACTCATGTGCAGCACGTGAAACAAATATTTCACATGAAACAAGACGCATATCGCGTATACAAGTTGAAACTTGCCATGAAACAAATGTCTCGTGAAATATTGTGTCATGAAATTTTTAACAATATTTCGCGTAATTCGATAGTGTTTCCACTGTGAAACATGAAAGTTTTGACTCATGACACAAAAATTCCATCATACACTTTCATCGTGGATGCTCACCTTAAGAGTTCTTGTGTTCGCGGGTGAAATACCGCCAATATTTAGGCAACCAGTGATTCATAAATCCAGTTGAGATGTCGCAAACGGTTAGCGGTGGCGCATCGTATCAACAGTTTCGAACGATACCAAAAAAGCCTGCTAGTTTTTCGTGGTGAGATTCGACCATTCCCTTTGGCAACTTTGCACGTCGCGAATCTGATGTAATTTTCAAAGTGTTTGTTGGTTGTTAAATTTTAAACATTGCATTGCAGCGCTTCAGCTTGAGCCTGCACTTTCGTAGGTAGGTAAAACTCAATTTTCGTGTTTTGATATTTTGTTCTAACCCTTATAATCTTTCGTAGATTACTATCGCCCGAAGCTGTCACTCACCATTTTAAAGAAAGTTCATTATAAGTGTCAACCGACCACCGTTTTTCAATCAGTCAACCCACAACACCCAAAAACCCTGAGATCTGCTGCAAGCCACGGCTTTAAATCTAATACAGCTTATCCAATCCATCCTGGCACAAACTCAGCTGCTTTTCCAGTTGCACAGTGGTAGTGCAGACCATAACGAAAAAAAACATCAAGTAGAAATAAATTTTAACACAGATGGAAACCCATGTAATAGCTGTTTTTTTATCTCGCTATACTACACAGAGGTCACTGAGCATATACGTTATTAGTTATTTGCCTAGATGGATTGGATGACCTGTTCTTTGCTGCCTAGTAAAACAAATAACTATTCTGATGCAAAAAAACCTAGGGATTCTATCCCTTTTCGACTTTCGAAAGTTGATAACTTCCGAATTATTCCATCCCGATATTAATGCACTGTACTTCAGGAATTAATGACCGGATTTTAGTTACCCTGAAAGTGTACATATCGAGAAGCTTTCATCAAATAATCTCGGTTTCTCTCCAGAGTGCAATATCAAACTCGGTATATCGAATCCCAGAAAAGCTGAATATGTAAATATTTGTGCATTAGTTCACTTTGATACCAGAGAAATATGCCTGTATGGACCACCATATAAACAGCACTCGCCCCAGGCCAATTTCCCTACACGAGAATCTTTTCAAACCGTGTTAGTATTTTATGTGTACTGTGGACCCTCGCCAAAAGAAAAATGTCCTAATAAAGTGGGAATAGGGCCGGCGAGGCTTTCAAATGCTACACCGGATATTGAGGCCGGAAGGCCGAACAACAACGGAAAACGTTACTCCCACTTCCGGATAATGAAAAATATGCATGAATAAATTGGTATTATTGGATCATGAAGACGATGAAAGCTACAAAATATTTTTCGTTTCATTGTCGGATATTCATTGAGTTTGTTCCCGAGTTGAAATCTGAATACGAATAAAATCCTAGTTTGGTGAAGATTTTGTGGAGTTCTACATCAGAAGTGCTATTTCAATATATTACTCCTATCTCCATTGAACTGCTAACAATTCCATCCCTAATGAAATATCAATCACATGGTTGGTACTTATTCAATATCAATCCCATCCCTATAGTTTTCTTGTGCGTCATTATCAGATACGATGTCCATTAAGATATCAAGTAAAGCTTTGCAACTTCTGGTTTCAGAACGAAGATTTTTTCGAATGAATGTATTCACTCAAACAAGGTGAAATCGTCGAATCATCAAAATAACTTTCCAAACATTCGTTGATTTTGGACTCTGAAGGTATTTTGAGGCTGAAGAGCAGTGGTATACTCTGATAATTCAGGCAAAGATACAAAGTACCCAATTATCCTAGACCCCAAAAACAATTTCAGAAAACTATTACCAATGAAAAACAGCGCACAATGGCCAAGAAATAGTGGTAAAAGAACTTTGCCAGAGATACTGGATTCTCAGCCGTCAGAAATTCTCAGAACAGGTGTCAATGGTGCCAAAACAAAAGGGCCCAACTACAATATTCTGAAATTGCTCCTATTCCTAGGTCGCGATTGACCACATTTGTCAGACTGTTCACGATAGTTGGTATGGACTATTTCGAACCAATCATGCTATTAGTAGGTCACCGACGAGAGAAGAGGTATGGGCTGCATGAGTACTCGTTCAGTTCATTTGGAATTGGCTTACTGATTAACAATTGATTCGACGCTAATGGCAATAAGGAGGATATTAGGACGAAGAGGATTCCTGAGAAAGATTATGTCTGATAATGGAACAAATCTACGGAAATCCGAAAAAGAACTGAGGAAGGCTCTGAAAGATTTCGATCAAAATGGAAAAATATAGATTTTTATTTCATTCCACCCTCTGCTCCACACATGGGAGGCAGCTGGAAGAGGCTAAACAAATCCGTCGAAATATCCTTGAAAGAAATATTGAGGGAAAAGATACCACATGAAGAAGTGCCTCACACATCGCTCGTTGAAGCAGGAAAAATCGTAAACAGTCGCTAACCTAACCTACCCTAACCAAACCTATTCATTCTTCACTTGATGCATCAACTGCAGCACAAGTTCCAGGCTTTGATGAAAATGACCTGTTCACGAAGAAACAGTTACGTATCTCTCAATTACTCAAAAACCATTTTTGGCGCCGCCTGATCAAGGAATATTTGCCAGTATTAGCCAGGAGAACAAATGGTTCAAACCGTCCACGAGAAAAATCAAGATTGGAGATGTAATAATTATTGAATTCCAATTTTTGAGGAACACCTATCCCAAAGGTATAGTCTCAGCGAAATATTCTGGTGCGGATGGTAATGTTCGAGTGCTATATGTCAAAACAAAAGTAGGTGCTTACAGACGACCTTAACCTAACCTAACTCTGCCTACTTGATGTGGAAAAACCACGAAAAGAGTAATGAACATGAGCTCATCACTGGAAGGGAGTGCTCCTGCGGAAGATTCAAAACAAAACCTAGTTTTTATTTGTCTAGCAAGTTGAAAGAATTGTATCCGAATCTTGTGTCACGTGTATCGAATTATTGCTTGGGATATAGATCCAGACAGAATTGAAAATTATCAGTGTTGAATGGAACATACAGCACTCTATGCTTATCTTTGAGAATGACCCCATCATCAGCACTCGATGAAGACGTTGTATTCTGGAAAAACTGATGATATCCTCACAAGAGAAACTTCTCATCTTGATAAAAGTTTTCAGCTTTTTCGTCTCCAACTCATTGGAAAAAGGAAACAAATTCCCGATATCAGAGAAAACTCTATTTGTGTAATTGTATATATTATGTTATTTGACTGTTTCAAATTACGCATGATTGAGTTAGAAATTATGCATGGAGAAGTTATTCCTATGTAGAGCAACGCCCGGCAAGCCACGTAGACATGGATGTGCAGTTGTTTTAGATGGATTTTTCACCTATTTCTGTAGGAAAGAAAGGAAAACTTTATATTTAAAAATTATGATGCATGGATTTCCTATATATTATTTCACGATCAGGCCAACATAATGATATGTCATTAAGCAAGATTTTTTATTTATAAAGAATTGTCTTGCTAGGTTCGTCCACATTTTCTCTGTATCTTTCTAGGTGTGATATTGAAAAAATCTCCAACTGTTCAACAGAGGATTCGATTTCATACATACATACTTTTGAGGCAAATTTTTGTTTTTTGGTGATTTTTGATGTCTTTTTTTTTATTCATTCATCCATTTCCCCAAAATTTTCGAAGTGAATATTGAAATTTGAATATGATAAGATGCACCACAGAACACAAAACTGAAGGAAATTGCGATGATGTAAAGTTTAATATTCGCTTCAAATAACAAAACGCAATTAACATTATGAATGGTGTTACAAATAAGATATTTGTACATCATTTGTTATCGAAGATGTGATGAATATCAAATTTGTTACATACCAAATGATTTCAAAACTCAGGCCCCAGTACCTCAGACTATCACCTGTCCCTACTTTCACCAAGAACAACGTTGAGAATCCAGTTTTTGATGAGCGTTAAAGATCATCTCTTCGAATAATAATTTGGCCATCTTACGTTTCATTATTAATTAGTGCTTCAGAACCACAATAATTTTTTATTTTCCAAATAGAACTGTCAATTCTTCATTTTATGTGTGAAATACGTTCGTGAAGTTCTTTCTGAAAATATAGGGTTATATCAAATATACTGAGTGGGTCAATGGCTATAAAAAATACAGAAAAGTACATCAAACTTTTCAGCAAAAACTTCAACTGAAATTCCTGATTTATGTGGATCAAAGCAATCTTTTTTGAGAAATTAGAAATGAAACTTGCTGTGCTTTGCAGTTACGTTATTTACAAATATAAGTGGTTTAAAAACATGGGAAGATTTATTTCTCGTTTATCAATATGATTCTCCAACACATTAATGAAGGAAGCAATCCCTTTTCTAACTCCAGACTGCCAATCCCACAATGTTTAACAAAAATATTCTGCCAGTTTTGAAGGCCAAAATACATCTCTAAGGGAGGTAATTAATGTTTTGCCTCTCGCAGATAGTTTGATGACAGAGGAAGCGAAAGGCGTTAACTTCCGTGGAAGGAGTAGCATTTTTTTCCTTTATAGAGCTCTTTTAACATTTTTGTCTATAATTTGCTAAAAATTAAAATGCGTGCATATTCAAAGGAACATCTGCAAAAATTTGTGGAACACTATGTGGCTGTATTGAGTACCATGTAGGTTTTAGGTCCTCGTCGTCATGTTTATATCGCTTTGTTGCTATGATATTTTTGGTAATGCGAATATAACAGTTGGCATGAGCTGTCACATAATTTGGCCGTGAGAGTTGCTTCTGAGTTTTGAAAGTGAAGACGGCTTGACAAAATATCTCGCTGAAGGGGTAAATTCTATTTCATTCTATTTTCTTTCAGATATTTGAAAAGTTTGAATGAATCCTACTGTAGTGAAAGTATCAAAACATTCGGGAAGGAATTTTGTTCTTAGGTAGGAAAATAATTTTCCTACCAGAGTACCATTTTACGCTTACTATACTCCGAATTACTGAAAAAGGGTGAATTTTTAAAAATTCTGAAATTTACTACAAGAATTTTTTTAATTATTCCACTCCTTCACCTCGAAGTCCTAATGAAAATTTGATGTGACACACACTGTACTTTCAATCAAACCATTCCCAAAGATATTGAAAACACAACTCTGATGAGAATACGATTTGAGTGCTGCAACATAACTCCGGTAGGTTTACGGTTCTGCCCTTTGAGCGCAATTATGAGATGGTTCGAAACACCAAACACCGAATGAAAATAAAAAAAATTTTCTCGTCAGCTTCTAATGATCTACAAGGCTCAGATACGACCTATCTTGGGATATAGTTCTTATGTGTGGAGTTCGGCACCAAAACATTCATTGAGGCTTCTCGATTCTATTCAGAGAAAGGCAATCCATCTTGTTGCTAATTCTTCGCTCACAGACTTGCTCACTTCATTGGAGCATCGTAGAAGGGTTGGAGACTTGTCTCTATAGATATTTTTACTGTCGTTTTCGTTAACCAGCTGACGAACGTCAACCCTCAGAAGTCGAAACTTGCGCGAGCAATGGATCAACGAGGCCTTACCTTTTATCGTGCGATTACCCAGCACGGTGGCCCGGCGAGGATTCGAACCCCGGCCTTCCGCTTGACAGGCAGATATGCTAACCACTACACTACCGAGACTCATACATAATATTGAAAGATGGCAATCAATCCAAAAATATAAGTGGAATTTTTCATCACTGTCGTTCTTGTTTTAAAGAAAATTTCAATGCCTCAACTTTCATCTCCTCCATAATTTTCTATCGTCAACTCTATTTTGAAGCTTCAATATCTTTCTATCAACATTTCAGTCAAACTGATAGAACTCTGCAACAGTTTTTCCTTTCATAGTAGGGATCTCTTTCTTGCATTTTCAAGTCAACGGAAATATCGACATTATACTGTAGATGGCGTAAAAAAAGCTTCAAATCGTTTTGACATAGGAATTAACTAACCTAATTTCTATAAACAATGGTAATTGAATTATTTGACAATAATTGGTGAAATAACCAAAATAATGAGGTACACTGCAAGAATTTTCCAGTGCGCAAGTCTTTGCAGTCAATAGTTACCTATTATGAACGAGCGTTGTTGAATAATTCTGAGGTCAAAAATCGTACAGTAAATGAAAATGTTAGGAATACGGTTATGATGGAGATAAGTACTGAAATCTGAAAACAAAAGATGACTGGGGTAAGTTTGCGGTTATGAATAGTAAGTGGAACTAGTAAAAGTGTTTGAAGTGAATAATAATGGTAGACAAAGATGAAATACCCACATAAAATTATTGAAAGTAAAGGAGTTGTTGACTTGGAATAATTATCCGTCTTTGATACCTCAAGAAACAATATTTCAAATTCGTACATCATAGTCGTTTTAATTCCATCATCAACACTCTTTCAGAATTCAAATAACTCAGGGTTTCGGCTACGTATTCTGATGACACTTCTATTTTATTCATAGCAGATTTCGAATCCACTGGGCCGGATGACGCCGAGGCATTTCCTAAAGAGAAACGGTATTGCGTATCGCATAAAGCAAGAAAATTCCAGCACATTGCAAATTCCTTTCAACGAAATATTTCGTTCACTCAGCCGTTGACGCAACAAGATACAGACTGGACTGGAAAAAAGCTTGGCAGAAATAAGCTCCGCGCACAGAGAGTCCCATATGTTTTGGTGATACAAGTTGTTGCCTGAGGTACTAGCCCATCAATCTTTCGAAAAGGTGGCTGAGGCTGGTTTGGACGTATTCTTCGAATTTTTCTCTCAGTTTATTGCTTGAGAGCCATCAAGTATGCGTATAGTTATAATTCGGATTTCGGTTGAACTTTTCAAAAAAAAAATAATCAGAAGCTAGAGGCAAACAGCCTGATCTGCATGAACAATGGTACATTATATATCAAGGCTTCTTTCATTCGAAAAGAGAAAAAACTTACTACTGTCGAGGTTTCTTTTCTATTTCATCAAAAATCATCATGAAAATTATACTGTCATGTACAAGAAATATATATTTGCAGGGGTAAATTCAAAAGAATGTAAGATCCAATGCAAATAGATGAACTACATGAAGCCCCAGACCAATGTTATTATTGTCATTTCTTATAGATGTCATTCGCATCTATGTAACGAAGCGTTTTTTTTTACCTACCTGCAATTTGGATATCGAGGAGAACGGAATCGTCTCGCTTGTCAAAACTTTTCAACAATCTATTGCAAATTCAATCTGTCCAGAAACAACTGACCGTTCTCTCTTTTTCCGCATATGTTGAATAGTCTCAATACCATGTCACTTGCTTTGTGCCATCAGCACCTTCGATTCATTCCGACACCCAAACGCTTCGTTGAATTCTCAAATACCAAACTTCTCCCATCCGCTTGGTATGAATAATTTGAATCAGTTTTATTGGGATAGTATACTGAGTACATTCCCGAGCTAGATCTTTTTGAATTCCGCTCTAACATTGTTAATTTTCCTAAACTGTCAATTAGGGAGAAGTGAGGTTATGTACTATAATCATAAGTCATAAATTGTCCTGAATGAGCAATTCTACTGGTAAATGGCAAGCTAAAGACTGAGATATCGCTGTGGAGGAATATCCGGAAGTGTCAGGAAACCTAGTAAATATTTTTCTGGAACCCTTTCGTCAAAAACACCATCCATTCTCGTCTGAAAATCTGACGCCGCTCACTTTTTGCTCCTAAAAGTTTCTTGTCCCAGAAAAATTCACTTTCATATAGGTTCGAATTTGCATGGTGTTTTTTTATGAAAGATAAAAAGTAGTAACCAAATTTCTGGAGTTTTTGTGCCTTTGAGTTTTTCGAAGGTAGAAAAACATGGTACGACACCTGGTTTTTATGGCAGTTTTTCCATCATTTTTTGTTTCTGAAAAGGTTTTTTATAAATATGAGAATTCGAAAAATCACGGGGGGTTGAATTTTACCTGCGATAGTGACAAGTTGAATTTTTCCTGCGAACCAGTTTTTGAAGTTACCGACCGAATTTTCCTAAGTAAATTTGATTTTGATATTTCTCCACCGTATTGTTTGGTTTCAAATTTTCAATATTTTCATTTGGGTGAGAGTGACAGTAAATTGCAGTGTTGGTGCAACGTTGACATTGATACCGTTTCAATTGTCATATCTCCGTTCGTATTTCGTGTACGGATTTCAGAGCCAGTTTTGAGTAAGTGACTGCTACCGTTTTATTTCATTTTCTTGAACAGAGTTCACAAGTGACACCCGGAAGTAAGAACCTGAGGTATATAGATTTTACATCCTTTCTTGATCACCGATCCCTCGATTACACAACCGTCGCGAATCACTTTGGTACCGTGAACTTTTAGTTCCCACAAGCCGCTGAGAATAACCGGGTAGTAGGAACGGGGTTCGCCGTTGATCGGTACTTTTCCCGATTTTGCTATGAATATATTAGTTCCCCAGCCGCTGAGAATACCGGGCAGGCGGAACTTATTACTTCTAGCAGCAACAAGCGGTTGTGAAATTTTATGTGGACAGGTCCGCGTTCTAAGAAGTGCTTAATAAGTACCTAATCTGTTTTGGGAAGATCTGACTGGTAAACCTTCGCGAGTCATTTGGTACTGCGAATTTAGTCCCCTAGTCGCTGAGAAGTCCGGGCTCAGGGACGGAGTTCACCATTGATCAGTACCGTCAATCACTCTAAATATTAGGTTCCTAAGTCGCTGCGAAGTCCGGGCTCGGGAGCTAATTGCATTTATAGTGATACCGTTTTTTTTCCTTTTTCATTCATTACAAGAAGGTTTCCCGTCCTATGCTTTCTAAAATCCGTTCTCATTCTGCTTTTTGGGAAGATCTGACTGACTGCGAATTTAGTCCCCTAGTCGCTGAGAAGTCCGGGCTCAGGGACGGAGTTCACCATTGATCAGTACCGTTAATAACTCTAAATATTAGGTCCCTAAGCCGCTGCGAAGTCCGGGCTCGGGAGCTAATTGCATTTAAAGTGACACCTTTTTTTTTTTTATTCATAACAAAAAGGGTTCCCGTCCTATGCTTCCTAAAGTCCGTTCTCATTCTGCTTAAGTTGAAGTTGTATTTGATTATTATTTTTTACTTCAGAGGTACACTTCTGAAAATTATAAGTTGAGAGGTTTATATTTGGTACAGCTCTGAAATCTGTAACGTTCTACCGACCGAGATAACGTTAAATTTTTCTTTAAAGTTATTTTCTTAAGACTTCCATTTACCGAGTTGCTCACCCATTTACTTGTTGGTTTCCGACAGAGTATTGCCGTTAAATTTCTATCTGCTTTGGTTGTGAGCATACTCGTTTTAATAAAACAACCATTGTTAGATTGAAATTTCAGTTTGTTTTCCTCAGTCACCTCACTTTTTCAGGTAGGTTTATATCTCGACAACAATTTAAGGGTAATTTGTGCTTTTCTGAATATCAAGTGGGATACCGTCCGTGGACGGCTGTTTAAGTGAACTTTCGACGAACCGTTACCGAACCGAAATCAGTATATTTTATTTTTCTGATCTACTGATTGTATCGGTGTTATTTATATATTTATATTCCAATACCGGATATTCAGTGGATTTCGCAGCCGGTACTCCTGTTGGAAGTAATAGGTGTAATTAAAGCCTACACCCTATTACAAAAGTCTTTTCTGGTCACACTATCAGACCCCTGGGATACTGTATCTCCATCTGCTGCTACCTGGGCCTCCCTAACGACTTTTGAGGGAGCAGTGGAATATACCATTCCAAAAACTGGTGCCCGAAATTTTCTTTGAAATTGGAGTCTGTTTCTGGCCTTGAAACAGAACCAATTTCCGAGAAACCGACTGCGCTCAGTAGTAACGCCCGCCGAACCCCAAGAATAGCGTGTGGTGTGGTGAATAACCTCTCAACCTGAATTACAATAAAGTACCACATCAGATTGAAATTTCAGAGTGTTTTCTTCAGTCACCCCATTATTTCAGGTGGGTTTATATTTCAGCAATAATTCAGAAGTGTATAGGTTGATTTCTGAATGTGTTTTTCTGAATATCAAGTGAAATACCGTTAAGGCACCGTTATTAACCGAACCGTTACCGAACCTTTACCGAACCGAAATTCATCTATTCTAGTTGTTTGATTCGCTGAATACATCGGGGTTGAATATTTATATTCGAAAACTGATTATTTGGCCTATCTCGCAGCCGGTACCCCTGTTTATTTATTTATTTATTTTTTTTATTTTATTTCCATAACTTTGAGATACAAACAGGGCAGGCCCCAAAACAGTGTCTACAGATGAGTACAATATCATTCAACTTAGAAAATACTGTTAAACAAATGAAGTACTACCTCAGGGGGATGTACTTATTTGAAAAGAGAAGAAAATGCTTTATTCGAAAAATGATTACAAAGTGATATTTATATATAGTTTTCCAATTTCAATATCCAAGACGCCCTTTGATGTGATATTCAAGTGTTTTTTGAGACATAGAGAAAATGTCGAAATCTGTTTCTTTGTGGTAAGAGTTTAGCAGTCTGAGGCATCGAACGATAGGTGAATTTGAAGAGCAGTTTGTTCTTCTGAATGGGATGTTGAACAAGTTGTTTGTCCGAAGAGTTCGAGTTGGTATATTGAAACGGTCATATGAAAGTAGCTCTGGACAATTGATTGTTCCTGTTATTATTTCAAATATGAATTTGAAATCCGATAATGTTCTTCTATTTTGAAGAGAGTAAATTTTAAAATGTTCCCTAGCTTTCTGAATATCTTCAGTGTGGATTATATAATTACTTTTTCGTCCTATATATTTGATAAAACGATTTTGAATTGCCTCCAGCCTATCATTATAAACATTATATTGGGGATTCCAAACACTACTTGCGAAACTTAATTTTGACAAAACATACGCGTTATACACTGTTACTGTGGGTTTAACGAGAGAGAATTGTTTACATGTCCTCATAATGTACCCAAGATGCTTAGAGCAGGAATTTGCAATATGTTCGATGTGATCGTGGAACATCAGTTTTTTGTCGAAAACTACTCCCAGGTCCCTAATTTTATCGAATTTCTGTAAACTATTGCTTTCAAAAGTGTATGTGTAATTCATAGTGTTGATATTCCGTGTGAAAGTGACAGAGCTACATTTTGCTTGATTTAAAAATAATCCGTGGTTCTTACAAAAGATAACTAAATCATTCAAGTCTTCCTGAAGCAATAGGTGTAATTAAAGCCTACACCTCATTGCTAAAGTCTTTTCTGGTCACACTATCAGACCCCTGGGATAACGTATCTCCATCTGCTGCTACCTGGGCCTCCCCAACGACTTTTGAGGGAGCAGTGGAGCATACCATTCCAAAAACTGGCGCCCGAATTTCTCTTTGGAATTGGAGTCTGTTTCTAGCCGAGAAATAGAACCAGTTACCGAGAAACCAACAGCGTCGCGGAGTAACACCCGCCAAACCGCCGAAAAAGCGTTACAAATTGGTTTGAATTAACAGTAGGTTCAAATGGAAGCGTTTCTACGTAAGCGTAGAAGTGCCACTGGAGAAAATAAAGATCCACTTCGACTTTAAAGTCGAAATTTCGACTTTCTTCTCGAAATTTCGACATTTAAGTCGAAAGATGATTCACTTCGACTTTAACGTCGAAATTTCGAGAAAAAAGTCGAAAGTCGAAGTGAATCATCTTTCGACTTAAATGTCGAAATTTCGACTTGAATGTCGAAGTGAATCATGTTTCGACTTTAATGTCGAAATTTCGAGTTTAAAAATGAAATTTCGAGAAAAAAGTCAAAATTTCGACTTTAAAGTCGAAGTGGATTATTATTTTCTCTAGTGGCACTCCTACGCTTTCGTACGTTTCAGTTGCCCATCATATCTCATAAATATCAGTTATGTTCAGATTGCCTCGAGTGAGCACTAGGATTACTGACTGTTAATATTGGAATACATACAAGTGTCATGTGTCAAAAAAAAAACAGTTCTTTTCAGATTGAACAATTTCAAATAGTCAGCAACTTCTCATATAACATACTTGAAGATTGGATCTAGATCGAATCATCTTGGAACACTTCGTTCAGGCATGTCACAACTTACTTATACAATAGGTTTATGGATTGAAACCTTTCAAATAACACATATTCTCCTGGCTATTTAGCCACAGCAGTGATGGTTTTCTCATAGGTGTTGGTCCATTATTTCACTGTGAAGGTAAGTTGAGGCTGGCCTGAGTGGATCTTCTTCTGTGTAATAGCACAACGATTATGATCTGGTCAGAACAAAGCAGCTACCTTAATTTCCGTTGAATATCGTTCATAGCTGTATAGTATGCAGGTGACAAAAATATCTTACATTATTCACATCAAGATAATGAAACTACGGTGATGTGTTTCGTGGTGTTGATATAGTTGCATATTTGATGCCCTTAGGTGATATCGCTGTTATTATTTCATAAAAGTAGGTAACATTTTTGACCAATTCGAAACTCAATTAAATTAAAGATGTCAATAAAACTATTGATTATAAGGGACGTCGTCAGTTAGAAGATAGTCTTTTATTTGCTTGTTTCGAGAATGGGCTTCAATTCACTTTCGATTAGTTATACTTCTAGGAAATTTTGATAAATCTGTTGGGGATGGAGTTCAGAAAACAGTTTGGTGAGTCAGTCAATGGAAATACGTGCACACGAAATTCAAAAAAGCTTTCTTGTGGCTTCAATTGATTCTATCACGTGATTTGTGAATACAATTCACGAAAGTAATGAATTTGTCTAACTGACTCGTGTAGACATTGGGTATTTCCAATGAATCTTGATGTAATTGTAACGGTTTTGAAAAGAGTTATTCAATATACAAGGAAAAAAGTATTAGATTTTAGCTCGAGGTTGTGTATCTCCCGACGAGAAGCGGAGAAAGAAAAAAATCGAGAGCTAAAATCTAATATTTTTCCCATGTATATTACACAAAAGTACTCACTTTTTTACCAGGGAAAAAAGTAATGTCATAAAAAATGACATTTTGTTACCTATCCTCAGAGATAAAATGTCAAACTTTTACCCCCGTCACAGAAAAAATATGTTTTTTCAAAGTCTTCTTTATGGTTCATCCAGATGACTCTTCCTTACGAATTTTAACCCATGAAAATCGATACATTTGCGAGATGGGGGTCAATGTTGTCTTACCTTCTTACGTATGATCTCTAGAGGGAGCAAGAATCAAGAATAGAAGGCTGTCCAAGTCAGTGGTCATCCAGCTAGATCATAGTTACGATAAAAAATCCATAACATCTGGTACGTAACAGAACTCGACTGAACCAACTAGCCAGCTCAATCTTTACATTCTTTACCATTTTTCAATGGAAAACATAATGAGGTTCATTTTGATGAGACACGTTACTCTACAATAAACCAACAAGTCTTTATCACTGTAATCCGTCAAACAACAAGAATTCAGAAAAATTGCAATGGAGATGTACTTGACACAATGACTATCTCCACTCTCCCAGTTCTGTGAGCCCCAGGAATGTTCCAAAAGTTCCATAAACAATCCACTTGTATATCTCTTTCTTTGCAGTCTGAAATTCCACCAACTAGCTCTCATCAGCAGCTAATAAACATCACATCAGCTTATCGTCTTGTTTTCGGTTACGTTGACAAATCGAATGAAAAACTACTTCCTGGGTATTTGTCATTGCTTCGTGAGACGGAATATTTTCCAGAGATAAACTCCACTGAAATTCCGCAACTCGAATGGGAACTGTTATTCGTAACAGCACTTGGAATTTGATATTCGGATGCAGCGCACAAATGAACATACATCGTATTATTGTAGTGAACAAACTTTTGCTGCGGAAAGATAACTTCGAATGCAGTTATTCCATCGCCTTGAGTTCTTCTGCATGGATGGAGTTAATTATGAATCATTGCCCTAGTTTTCATTGTATAACCCCATCGTTTGCTCATTATTCATGACTTGAGGCGAGATATGACGGTTGTTATAAGTATCCCGGAAATAAAAAACCTAAACACTTATTCATTGGGGGTGGATATAAAAGAGATAATTTTTTCATGAATATATTTTCGGCTTGAAATTTTCTTCAGAGGAAATCCTTCGATTCGAGAACTGATTAGCGTGTTATTGAATGTTGGTAAAGATGATAATAATAATAAACGTCTTTATTATCATATCCATATATAAATAAAAAAAATTCAAATTGTCGTAAGGGTAACTGCTAAACTATTCTTCCACTCAACCTAAAAGAATATCTGCGTGAGTTGACGTAGGAAACGTACATAAGAGCCAGTATCAGGCTATTACACGAGTAAAAACCAGCTACGGACAGTAAATAGCATTCAGAAGGACACGAAGAATCATCCCATGTGTAAATATATAAATGTAAAAACTCCATTGACTACATATAACGACTTCGTGAAGTGTATTTATATGGATTCTAGTAGCCAGCTTTTTCTGGATTCGGAGAATTTTCATTAATATTGATTGCCGTATTTACTGGATTCGGAAAATTATCATCAGCATTAACTGCCGCACTACCTACAGGCATGTTAACTTCTCAAAATGGGAGTCGTTATATCCATGATTCCACCTTAACAATTCTATCAGATTATAGTCAATACCAAATTGCCGAGTCCGAGTAGCATCTGTAACTGTACTGGATTCCTAAGAGGCTTAGGCCAAATTACGCTATAAGGTAGACACGATTAAATTTCCACAAAATTTATTGTCTTCGCGACATGTTTCGATACACTGTATCTTTATCAAGCGAATGTTTTTAAAAACATTCGCTTGATAAAGATATGTTTTTAAAAACATTCGCTTGATAAAGATACAGAGTGTATCGAAACATGTCGCGAAGACAATGAATTTTGTGGAAATTTAATCGTGTCTACCTTATAGCGTAATAACTATGGATTTCCATCA
Source organism: Zygogramma bicolorata (assembly GCA_032362365.1). Taxonomy (NCBI): domain Eukaryota; kingdom Metazoa; phylum Arthropoda; class Insecta; order Coleoptera; family Chrysomelidae; genus Zygogramma; species Zygogramma bicolorata. The sequence continues at coordinate 475,093 of JAVJAQ010001645.1, read as the reverse complement.
AGTAAAGGCCACCTCAATCCAAAATTAGGCCAAATTGTTTCTCATCAAAATTTTCTAACTTCTAGATGGCTTGGTACCTCATAACCTTGGAATTTTCATGATCTTATATTATTCCACATAGTGAGATATATATATATATATACTCCAGAAAAGAAGAAAAGAGCCGCGAGAAATATCGCTGGAGTGGCCAGGAGAGTGAGTTGTAAGAATATATTTGTACAGCTGAAAATCCTGACTTTCCACTCTTTGTATGTCATGCATATACTGACATATGCCAAAACAGAGCTGGCCTCATTCAGAGCGCTGGGGAACAGTAGATACCACGCAAGAAACTCAGCAATCCTTGAAGTACCGAATCACCGTCTCCAAAAAACAGAACGTTGCCCAAAATACATGGCAATAAGCCTTTTAAATCATCTGCCAAACTGCTACAAAGTTCTTCCTTTGAATGAATTCAAAATAGTAGTCAAGAATATATTACTAAAGAAAGCGTACTACTCTATAAGTGAGTATATGGAAGAAACAGATTTTAAATGATATTATTTGTATTAGACCAAGAGCCCGTGTCACTATTTTTGGTAGTGATAAGTTTACGCCCATCGACCACTGAAACTTGTATTATCGATGTCGACGATGCTACAGAGATTCTCGCCATACATGATTTCCGGGGCGAAGTTAGGGTAGGGGGCGGACCGATCTGTATAAAAAAGTGAGCAAAATTTGTCGTAAGTTTACGACTGAGAACATTGGGAAAGCAAAGATTTCAGGAAAATAATCCGGCGATCGCTTATTGTCAGTCGCCTACATCGTGGCGTTTATCCGCTACAACCCTCGAAATATGTATAAAAAAACAACAACAAAGAAAAACCAGTTTACAACTGCCAGTGGGGCAGATCTTACCATTAGCATTTTAATGACACAAATTTCGCAGGCCAGCCCTATTCAATGGGGCGGAAGGGCGCCGGGCCCACCTGTTTCGGAAGAATTTTTAGGTATTTTCTTATGATAAGCTTACATTTCAAAATTTAGGGCCAAGTAATCTATTATGCATAAATCGAGAATATATTACCGTCAGTCACGTACCACGTGGCAAAAAGGAACTGGACCCTTGAAAAGGTGCAAAAATATTCAGGTATACTTCAATATTATAAGTTTATGCTCAAAAAATTCACACGACGTCAGTTGTACCACCTTCATCAAGAACCTGTCACCTATAATCATGTAAAGTGTGGCAAAGGCCCGATAAAAATTGAAAACATGCGTCATTTCAGTGGAAATGCGCTTCAAGCATTGTATATATGTATAAAGGTTGTCCTGAAATTACATAGATAAATTTCAACTGCAGGAAGAGTTGAGAAAGTTCACACACAAATATGTGTCCAGAAATGGGCCCTTAGGGAGTTATGGCCATTTAAAGGCGTGCCCAAGATGAAGACCCAATATGTTAAAATTCTACCTAAATGAGCTACAGCCATTTGAATGTGCAACTTTCGGGGTGGCTTTAATCTGAAATCTCCGAAACGGTACTTTACAAAAAAAATAAATTCCTAGAGTTGATCATCTTTTTATCACGGATGAAAAGTATTAACTTTCCTTTCAAGATTCCATTCAGGGGTGGGAGTCGGAGGACGATGAAATATAAAATAATATAAGATGTTCCTATTTTTGAAATATACACTTTTTTAACTCATGCTTACGCTGATTAATTATGAATTGATGTCAAACGAAAAGATTATTGACAAACAAGTTTTGGTTGTAGAATGATTTCCCCACTTTTTGTTATAGTCGTAGAAAAAGCAAAGTGTATAACTCACCCGGAAAGCTCATTTCTCACTCGGACGCTATGTTCTTTGAACAATATACTACATGATGTTGTGGCATGCGTCCTATTTTAGCGATTGACAAGGCTTCATTCATACTAAGAACAACTTAGAGACGTATATTCACATTCACATGTTCACGTTGTAACTACATTTATGATTGTCACACATAAACATTTCATAGAGGGTACGGACATTCAGAAATTGCAAGTAATCTCTGAATATACAGATCAGGGTGCTTCGCGCGACGCTGATTTGTTGACTGACAACATTCCACCGATACATGAGATGACTGACACGTGAATTGATCGATCCAGCAGAGTCCACTTCAGGTATGTTTCGAAGTGTCAGTCGTCAAATTACTGTATTGAAAAATTTAGGGCCGATGTTTCAATAATTGTCATATTATGCCCACACTTCCCAAATGCAAGAAACGTGTCAGTTTAGCTTCCAAGTGAGCTTTATCCATACAATAAACAGCTAAGAAAGGTGTTTTCATATTCACGTACTTATGTTGTACCTAAATGTTTGATTGTCAGTCACAAACATATGATATTTATGATAAAAATGTAGCCAAGCTTTATAGAGCGCTATTCCAGGAACTTGTTTTTACGAACAGCAATATTTGCACCCCTTGTTTGATGACTGTTGATTGCATTTTTCAATTGGACAGTTGAAATTGAACATTATTGTGAAGGAATCAGTCGTGAGCTTATCATAAAAAATAACTCAGAAATTCTTCCGAAACAGGTGGGCCTAGCGCCCATCCGCCCCATTGAATAAGGCTGGCCTGCGAAATTTGTGTCATTAAAATGCTAATGGTTAGATCTGTCCCATTGTCAGTTGTAAACTGGTTTTTCTTTGTTGTTGTTTTTTTTATACATATTTCGAGGGTTGTAGCGGGTGAACGCCACGATGTAGGCGACTGACAATAAGCGATCGTCAGATTATTTTCCTGAAATCTTTGCATTTCCAATGTTCTCAGTCGTAAACTTACGACAAATTTTGCTCACTTTTTTTATACAGATTGGTCCGCCCCCTACCCTAACTTCGCCCCGGAAATCATGTATGGCGAGAATCTCTGTAGCGTCGTCAACATCGATATTACAAGTTTCAGTGGTCGATGGGCGTAAACTTATCACTACCAAAGATAGTGACATGGGCTCTTGGTCTATATATTTTACGTTAGGACGCATATCTCATATTTTTTATCTTTTGTTCAACTACTTGCTTTTTTGTAATTTTTTTTTAGATTTTTTTATGTATGACTAGTTTCATGTAAGCTGTTTGTAACATAAGTTTTATTTATATTATCGAAAAAACGGTTCTGACCACAATTTGTGCAAAATGTTCTGTAATTAATTCATCTCATAACCATTTTTATAACTGTACTATTTTGACTTGTTCTATATTATGCTAGACATAATCTAAAGAACCAATAAACTATTATTATTATTATAATTATTATTATTGTGGAGCAGAGAGCAGTACTGAGTTATTAGATTAACAGCGATCAAGTGAGCTGTTGAGTAATTTTGTTAACTGCAATAAAGTTGTTGGATTTTGCCGAACCAATTGTGACTTATTTTTGAACCCAGAGTCAAAACATTATACTTCTGAAAATCCCATGATCAAAATTGATGTAATTAGATAATAGAACGCAAGATTTTCCTGATGATGTAGGAAACAAACTTCACCTCAAATGACCTTTCTCCTACTTTGATAGTCATATTTGTGTTGATTACTGATTTTTTTTTCAGAATCTCCAGTTCAACATGCTTTTTTCGGCATAAGTGATAATGGTTAAGTTCCTTGTAGAAATGGATTTGAAAACGATAATTCAAATACTTGGAATGAAAGTTCTTTCAGGCGCCTCTGTTGGCAATCCTTCTGAAACACAACTGAGCTCAAGAGATTCCATTGTCATATCAAGAGCATTGATTAACCTAATGTTAGCAAACGACAATTACAATAATGACAATAAAATCAGTAAGGAGCTTGATATAGTTTTTTGGTTAAGTGTGGAATCCAAATAAAAAAAGGTTTATAGTTCGATTATCATTAAATCTTTCTCGTACTTCCAGAAGCCACAAGTTTGAATTTATATCAAAGAATATCTGCATTAGGATAACATATGATACGATCATCTCTATAGTGTCGAAAAAAATTGTCAAAGTTAATCAGAAAATATGCAGTGAGTATCCCACTGATATGTTTCTGAAAATGTCTACGATTCACAATTTGAACGAAGTCGTAATTTTCACTTCCATGTAACGGCTCATTTTCAACGAAACAACTATATTTCCTCTGCTCACCCTATCATAAATCGAATATCTCATCCTTCCATCAGAGCCTTTCATTTCCCGCCATTTCCCTATCTACTCTCTGAGACCATTTTATCCCCCAGTTCGAACACCCCATGTGCATGCATCACGGTGAATTCTGAACATAGTTCTAGAATTACCAGACAAATCGTTTCAAGGTTTTTCATTTCCCATTTACTTCGGCGATGCTTGTTGAAAAATAACCGTAGCAAACAAGCAAGAAGTTACTGCGCGTCAGACCGTCGTTTCATATATCCCTTGATGGCGGAACATTATTTGTGAAAGAAGATCTTAACGAAGCACTTCTTTCCCGTATTTGTTCGACTGAGCAAATCTAGGTCCTCCGTAATGAACTCGCAAGACATTAAAGAATAACCGCACTTTGGGATTTATTTCATGGCGACGTGCAACGACAGAAGAGCTTGGCGCCGTTGTCGAATTGACGATTTGAAATCGGAGAAGATTCCATTTACGGAGGAGAAAATGAAAACTTCTCTTGTCATTCATTAGAATGAATTGGAAACTTGTTTTTCCCAACTAGTACATATATACCTATTGGTTCGCTTGAATGAAGTTGACAATGTTCCATGCTGAATGGTAATGGTTCGGACTTCCATTGTCTATAATATTAACTATATTTATAAAAATACAAATCAAGTGAGAAAATCAAATCAAAGTCAAATTTGTTTGGTCAATAATGAAACTAAGAATTGATTGATCAGGGAGAATAATGTTGTTACAAAAAATCGAGATATCGAATATGAAATATGAGTCAAGAAAATGTTATATGAAGAAATAAATGAAATAATATTGTGACACGAAAATTGAGGCATTAAATGTGAAATACTTTTCACAAAAAGTAAATAAAGAGATATAATATGAAATATTAGGAAAAAATGTTGAAACTAAGTTTTAAGTTGAGTGTACTCACGACGTTTCGATTGCGGATACCAGCAATCGAAACGTTTGCCCCAAACGATCCGATGACGTAATAGGAAGCACGTTATCATTCACAGGAATCCTCTAGCTCCAGTCTGCGTATATACAGGAATTTCAAGATCATAAATTTGTTTATATGATTCTTGCTATCCGTTAGAGAGCTCTTTTTGAAGGAAAGTTATGAATAGTTTTGTTTCACTCAGATTAATATTTCATCAGATTTGAAGAAAAATATATAAATTTTTTATCAAGTTTTGGAAAACGCGGTTTCTCCATATCTATAGTAGAATCTAACCTTTGGAATAAAAGTGAATCTTTTTAACAGAGCCCAACTAACCCGAAAATCAAACTTTCGAAATATATACGTACGTCTCACGAAAACAAAAAAATAACAATTTTCCCGCGAAAAAAAAAACAATTTTCCTACAGTAACGTGGAAAATCAACAATTTTGCTAAAATAAATGCGTAACTTTTTTTGACAATCCATGTATTGAAAATGGAGTTGAGTGAAGTTAAGTAAAGTAAAGTTGATTGTCTTTCCTTTCCTAAGAAAACATTCAACCGACAACCTAGAACATATTAAAGGCAATAAAATCATAGACACTTCGGATAGCAGATGGCTCATGCAAAATTTTGATAACGTCCATTTCTTTTGTATTATATCATCCACTTCTTTGTGCACAGAAACGGTTAGGAATGAGTTTTTTTTTTCTGAATAAGGTGGCTTAAAAATTTTGCCAAGCATAGACATCGCGTTAAATGATCTGAACCATTTTCTCCCTTTATGCATACACATTTTCTATTTCCTCCCTGTATTTTTCTTGAACTTGCTCATTCAAACAATATTTCACAAAGGAATTTCTGAATGTCTGATAATTGCTATATTTATCTGAGAATGGATCCCATGATATTTGTCTCCATTTATCAAACAGTTACTCAAAATTATTTTTATTTTATAGAAAAGACAATTTTCAACGTCTAAAGTAGACTCTCAATTTTTTAAGAAATTGGTGTAATAATCCTTGGTTATCAAAGATAGGCAATAGTTTTATCAATTTGCTTGTCTCATCCAGAGAAAGAATACAATTAAAATTTTCCCGGTTTTCCCTAATAGGAATTCTGTTCTGCAGTGCCTGCAGACATTGTCTTTCCTTTATTTTTTAACCTATTCATTACCTGACTGACAGTTGAACAATTTGATGGTGGAGGAACGAACTGAACCGGATGAGCCCTTGGAGGAAGCACAGTAAATGATTTTGGAATGGCCCCCAAATTAGAGTTCTGGCAAACTGGATTCGACATGATTTGCCAAGAGAGGTATTGGGACTTCTGCCTCTGCGATTGAGGATCTAATGCAGCTGCATCAAATGCGCACTCTTGGTCCGAAAGTAAACAATTCTCGCCTTTGCTGGCGTTCGAATAGCTATTTCTAGGGTTACCTGATTGCAGATCATTCTGACATGCTGACGGAGTCCTTTGTGGGTCAAGCTGATGCAGTCGGTTTCAGACGTCCTTCAGATTCTGCAGGATATTTTGAGGCATTTTTGGGATGCTCTGCTGGGACCAGTTCAATATGTCCTCAAAGGTTTCTTCAACTAGATCGCAGGTTATATTATTGAGGATGCTGCGGAGTGTCTTCTACCACAATGGCTTCCCTACAATCCCACGTTGGGCGCCAGATGCGCAAAATATGTTTATCTCTAGGTAATTTTGGATCGTGGGGGGCCGGCTAAAGACGGGAAAAAACAGCTAGTTTGCAATATGTATAGAGTGTATTCTCTCAACTGAAGAGAAAAGTTCAGATTCACACCAGAATAAAACATTAAGTATAGAAATATAACATAATATATGAATAATGTAAATAGACTTCAAAATTATTGAACAAGTATGTGAAATGAAATAACTTGGAAGCTCAGCTCCACAGTGCAGATTAGCAAAATAAGTACTTCTAGGAATATTGTAATTTCCTCACCTAGAATAAGAGCAGCCAATGGCACCAATACTAATGAGTAGTTTGACTAAAATGCCATGATGGTTCTCATCTAACGTGAATGCATGAAAAGGGGGATCAAGTCGAGTAGCCAGACACCGTGCAAAATGCAGATCATCTCCGTAGTTAACGCCGATAAGGTTCTTATGAAAACAGTTACAAAAACACGGGTAATCTGAGAGGAGGATTCGAATATTATTTGAAAAAGAACATGGTGGAGCTATCCTACGAAGAACCGCTAAACAGTTTGGTTGAGGGATAATAGAATCCTGTAACCAGAAAAATGATATCACCAACAAGGTTATGCAGATGGTATATAAGTTAGGTCTAAATTTCAAACGAAAAAAGGGGAAGTTTGATTGAATGCAACTAGTAAACAAAGAACTGTTCAGCGTAGTAATGGGTTCTACTGAGTATGGATTGGGGCAGAAATTGGTTTTGCTACACGTGGCATAGAAAAGACTTTGCCTACAACAAAATATATTTCCTAACATCTCAGTCACGAAAGGCAGTCAGTAGTTATGATTACTGGGACTGGGTTGAAACATATTTCAAATCTTTGACAAAGTCACATCAAATTGATTAAAAAATTATCATTTGGTTCTGGTCTTCTATTTACCTGCGTTTTAGAACAATTTTTTGGATAACAGCTTGATGTTGCAGAAGCAGCTTTCCAGAGGCACATGGAGTCATATTGCCATAAAGTCACATTGAGATGGTTTCTGTTGAGATTGCTTAGTCCTTAGCATTCGAGCAACACATGGATAATAAGTATTTTGCGACCTTAGTATACAACTATCTTGCACCACATCCCATTTATGTCGCATCACACACCTGTTGTGAGTTTCACAGAGCCAACTCTCCCGTGAATCGAATCTTTTTTTGGAGGAAAGCCAACGGAAATCAGTGTCTCCAACCTCGACTCCGATATGAACGTGTACTTTTATGGCATTCGCTGCTCTTATACGGGCCAGAGCGAAGCCAATATTTGCGTTTCTAGGTTCGTTAGGCACGAAAACGTCGGATCGAAAAATTGGGCTGCAGCCAAATCACTCTCGTACTGTGAATAAATATCCGTTGATGTGTGCTTTGGGGGAATTATGGGTTTGGTGAAATTCGATTTTCGGTTACCCTCAATGCGATCAGTTCAATTCAGTATTGCGAATTGTGGATGGCGCCAAGTATGAACAATTTTGTTCTGCGGTTGCGAATGGGTTGAAGAAGTGAAGTAATTCGAATAGAAGAAATTCGTATGTTTTGAATATTGTCAGAAACTGTTGATAAAAGGAGTTATCTGTTGACTGCATATGAAGTTCAACTTCGACTTTTCGTTCTGTCAGATTACGTTGAATATGCCAATATGCTTGTTACCGTACGATAAACCAGCAGCATCTTCAGAGGAGATATTCCTCAACAATTTATTTTAGTTATCCAATGTGTTTTTCAATGAAAGTTGGATATTTAACACAGGACGATATTCTCCAGTCTAACAGAACATGAGATATTTTACAGTTGAAAAGTACGTGTGAATATGATTCCGCAAATATAGGTTTCAACTTTTGAAATGAATGGTGCCAAAGGCAGGAAGTTTTGTTATGTGGATATGACTAAATTAATTTCATATTGTGTAATTTGTTGTTCGAAAATCAACTTTCAAATTGTTTTAAGATGATCAAAGAGAGTTGTTTTACAAATGTGTCCTACTCTATAAAGTATAATGATAACTTTCACGGAATATCTTGAAAACTTACATTTTGCCGAATTCAGGAGAGATATCCTTCACTGAAAAAATACATAGACATTTTCAATACAAGGATGCACTAAAAAGTAATTGAGACTTCGAAAACGAAACATAGAGTAGTAGATATCGCAGATCTAACTACAAGTTAGAGCAGAACTATGATAAAATAAATTGAAATCTCAAGAACCTCTATCTCCATCGCGACACCCTTTCAAATCCATGTTCAACTGAACTTATCATGTCACGAATCTCTGAAAAAGCAGCCAGTTGTTCTGTATTGTCTCTTTGAGAATAACACTCTCCAAATAGGTATATTTTCAATAATATTTTCGTAATTCCAGTGATCAACTCATTTTGGATGTTATTTGGAAATGAAGTAGTGAACCTGTTGATTTTACTCAATAGCTGAATTCAGAATAACTTTTTCACTGAAATACTTGTATGAATTCAAAGGTGATCTCAGTTTGCATTCTCGAGACTTTCAGAGGATGTTCAACCGAAACAGGGACCACAAAGTGGTTCGATTAGAAGAATAGCCAAATTTCATGAGAAATTAGCATTGAACTAGAAGGTTTTTAATTGAAGTGAAAACAAATCCGACGTAAAACTAAATAATTCTTCTTCAAAACACAAATATTCAGCCGAAGGGTTCTGAACTGATATCGTTCAGATTGAATTGAAAGTTCCTTATTTGTTAGAGTTCATTCCGAAATAGGACCTATAAACCCAAAGAAATTGAAAACAAGGCCTAAATTCCATCAAGGAATCACTGAGCAAGAATTCTTCGAGAACATTGATGATGAAGAAAATTGAACACAAATTCCATAATTCATACATACATACTCCAAAAATGCCGATTTTCATCAGTCAAGAATCAAACTTATGGGATATCCAGAAAAATTATTTTAATTATGGGATTTTTCTAAAATTGTTCGTTTCCGTTAACCAGTTGAAGAACGTCAACCCTCAGAAGTCGAAACTTGTGCGAGCAATGGATCAACGATGACTTACCTTTTAACATGCGATTATCCAGCACGGTGGCCCGGCGGGGAGTCAAACCCCGGTCTTCCGCTTGGAAGAATGTGCTAACCTCTACACTACCGAGAACCAGAGATAAGTATACCAATCACTATTTCAAACCTTCATTTGATGTAGTGCCGTTTATTGATTTCTACCTAGTTTGTTTGACATTGACGTTGTAGAATATTGGCCTAGGTATCTACCATTATTTGTTTCTATGATGGTACTCATATCATAACTTGTGGATTCATGATATTCAAGACGTGCTGTCAATCGAAATCATCAATAATCATAAATTTGAAATGAAACAGAGTCACATGTGGAAGCAGAAAAAACGTAATTTCTACTCCATTATCTCTCAATTTTCCATTTGTCCCAGTAATTTTCATTCCGTATAACCGCAAGCACCTATCTCCACAGTACTCAATTCATTCGAACCAAATCTCAACTTCAATTTCAGTTTGTGTTTATTTAGCTCGGTTTGAAATTACCTGCACGCTACCCCATTTTCTAAAACACTTTATTATTTCGTGTTTTATACTTATAAAGTGAGCTTGACCCTCTGGTTATCGGCAACATTCACTTGAAAATTGCCTTATTCAATATTGTTAATTAGACATAACGATTTATTGAAATTTACAGTCCATGGTATAGAGGCACGCAACTTTCTGCATACCGTATATAAAAGGCAATAGCAACATATTTATACTCTATACAGAGTTCTCAAATAAATACACATTATAGGCGGAACTGTTAACGAATTCCATACCTAATGGTATTTTCCATGTTACTGTGTTACTCCATGATTATTGATTGAAGTTATCAGTTATCAAATATCCTAATTAGGTTCTGCTAAGTTCCACGAAAGGCATTGGTGAGAGAAGAAACATTTTCCATGATTCCATGACAATCTAGCTTCAGTATACTTTAAAATTCAATTACGTCCTTGATGTTGTGCAACAGTTTTAAAATTGTATGAACTATAATATCAATTCTCTTCTCCTGAAGATGATATCCTTACTGGAGAAACGTGCGTCGAGTGCTGGTAATATCACTTTGACGTAGGGCTGATTGAAATCTGTAATGAATATTCAGTTGTCATAAAGATTGTGAAATTTACAGCCAGAAAGGGATTTGATATATCTCAAAACACACAATAAATAAGGAATACTGTACTCGTCAAAACCATTACGATGAAACTATCAAAAATGAAAGGAGTTGGTAATAATCCAGAGAAGCATAGACTAAAACTAAAGGAATATCTAGATAAAATGAAAATATCTCCGATTTTTATTATGTGTGTACCAAATGGATTTTTTTTATCAATCTAAATTTGAATACTGATGAAGTTAGAACACGCTTGATAACGATATCAGATGCCGTCAGAATGGCTTCAAATCGGTAAGTATACAGGACAGGTCGAAATATTCAATTCGTACTGGAATGACTGTTCGTAAATCTTTTTTATGTCAAATATCAAATCTTTGACAGATTTCCAAAAACGAAGGAGAAATAATAATAAACGGAAGCAGATTCGATCCCGAAACGTTAACAACAATGAATTGTTGGTCAATAACCCAAGAAAACTAAGAACAAAATGACATTTAGAAAAATTAAAAAATTGAAATTAAAATCATTTTGTTGCACTACTCCTTCCTGAAATTTCTTCATCATTTTGATTCAATACATACATAACTATTGATAGATAAATTTGACTTTTCAGGAATGATGGCATATTTATGAGAAAGCTCAGATTTATATTTTTCTCTCTAGGTACGCGTCAGTGCTATGTTTGTTGCAACGATATTCAAAAAAATCGTATTTCTTGGTATTTGAAAATTTCCTACCTACCTGAATTGAAATGCAACATCAATTGCTTGGCGAATGGTCATTTAAAATATTATACAATCTTTTTCTGGAGACATCAGATGAAATTTATGAAATGATTTCCAAAAAATACCAAAGACAGCATTACAATTTTGAAAATATGTGATATTTTTCACTGACATATGTTACGGAATGCCATTGACAGGGCTGCTGTCTCGACTAGTTGCTTAATCGCTGGTATATAATGGCGGATAAACATGGAATCCTGATCAGTCGATATAATAGAGCTAGCTGAAATGGAATTGCAATGATATCGCGTATAAATTTTTCACTTAGCAAGATAATCCAGATAAAAGTCAATGGTGAAACCGGGCCTTAGTTCAGTAATGAGCACTCAAATAGTTAGTAGTAATGGCGATTCCACGATTCTCGAAATGAGGTGAATACTATCCTAAGTGTGATGTGCCTATAGAACTGCTGTATAAAAATTGTTTTCAAACTTCTTGCTGAATTGACAATGATGATAATAAATAAGAGATTGATACATTTGCATACAATGGCATGAATTACGATTGGAGAGTGAAATTTGGCAAAATAATGAAGATTGGCTTCAAAATGCCTCTACAAATTAAACCCTCTCCATTATAGTTCCAAATATGTTTGAGCTAATCACATCCTCATCTGCATTGTAACACCCAATGAGTTAAAACAGAAATAGTTTTCTCGCAATCTGCCAGGAGTAATTATTAATCGTGATCATTAGAAGTTCCTCAAAGACGCTTATTTCTCTCAGATGATGGAAGCAAGGGAATACAAATAAATTTCTATTGTTCACATTTCCCATCTTTGCAGAGGTTTCTTACTTTGTGAGTTAAGACAGACTTGAACAAGTTCCAGTTTCCATCAGTAATAACAAACGAAATGAAAAATGGAGACAAGACTTGTCACTTAGTGAAGCAAATGAAAACGTTGTGTACATTAAAATGGCCATTGCTCAATGCAATATTTGTTGTGAAAATAGACAGCTGAAGGAGTAACTGAACTTCCTGCTATAGGGATCAAACAAGCTGTACTATATTTGGATTACAATCTAATTACAAATCCATTTGATGTGATCAAATACACCTGAACAGTATATGAATAAAGACTTGACTTACTGTTTGGGCATTTTTTAGTCTGATTAAGGTCAATTGTCGTTAATTTCATTAGCAATTCCCATGCAAGTTACTCTCAGAAGGAATGAACAATATCGTCTATCAGGTACAAACTCGACAATAGTCAACAATGAGAGGAATATGTGACTCAATGAAACGATGTACACGAAATATTTGAATGGAGACCTGTTCATATTTCGTGTCTGAAATCGACCAACAACCATGCGGGAATCGACAGATCAAGTTTTTACAGAAATGCAGTCACACCTTGAATATGGTATAACATCCATTACATACAGATCCGAAATAAATACAAGATTGGAGACGAAATATTAACTTCGCAAGAAATGTTCATTCCCTGTCAAGTATGTATCGATATATAAGATATGCAGTTTCTAGCTATATCTAGTTATCTGAATCGATACTTTAATTTGGTATAATTTTTTCCTATCGATTGAGCCATACAGCGAATAGCGTCTCTCTGTCTGACGTCATTGGGCGAAGGGTCGAATTGAGGAATGAACAATGATAGTTGAATAAAAGAAAATATCAAGCGCCAGTAGGATTCGATATTATTAACCACACTTAACGAAAATAGTGGGATTGACAGAACCCCGCATAATAATAATTATCTCCAATAAACATTTATTGCTCAAGCAATTTAGATTATTAGTCTTCGCCAGGCCACCATGCTGTGTAATCACACGTTAAAAGGTAAGGCCTCGTTAATCCATTTCTCGCACAAGTTTCGACTTCTGAGGGTTTACGTTCATCAGCTGGTTAACGTAACGAACAATTTTAGTTAGATTTGTTGATGAATATGCAACGTAATGTTCTAGATCCCATACAATTTTCAATAAAGCAATTTCGGATACTATTTTCTGTCTCCAGTTTCATTGATGAATGAGCTTTTTATATATACTATTCCGTATGTAAATACAAACATTTTCTATTCAAATGAAAAAAAAATGTTCAATGACAAATTAACAAGTCTCCTGTTAAAGCGAAAACGAGATACTCAGGCTGTATAGGTTGCATAACGTGTATCCCCTACCAAATGAGACAATCATCATCAACATTTTCAACAATATAAAGAAACAATTACTCTTCAAATTTTTTCTGTCAGAGTGATGCCAATAAACCATTTTACTTTGGTCGACATAGGAGCCATAATTGGGAAAGGAAAGCTTTACAACGAGTGGTTGTAAGGACATCTGGGGATCAGGAATACACCTGCAAATTGAAAACAACAACAATACAGATGATTTTCGTGCTCGTCTCGAGACTGAAACGCTCTCACGATTTTCAAGTTCTCCCTCAACTGAAAATCTCAACCAGGAAGGACGATAAGTTTCCTGAAAGATGTTTGTCAGTTTTTTTTTTCATCGATTTAGGTATAACCGGGTGAACCAGTAACGTATTTTCATTAACAAAATATATTATTTTGTTGATGACCAACTCAACCTACATTCACTCAAAAACAAAAATATAATTCTACTAGAAAAATTTGAATATATCTGTTATCAGGAAGACATGAAGAGGTATATTACTTCTGGTTAATTCCAAACGAAGCCAAAGCCCCAACCAGATGTCCTTGTTTTGAATCCTCCATACTAATACAAAGGTGTCAAATACTATATTAGTAGAATTGACACATACAAATTTCAAGATGGCAACTGGGAGTCATCTGGAAAAAAATATTCAATGGAAAAGGGGGTCTTGTGATACATCATTTTGAAGCTCTTGAAGACTTCTTTATAACCCCAGAATATTTTAATTACCTGAAAACAAACACATTAACGTAATTTTTTTTAAGATTTTGGGGTTTGAAAGGATATTTTTCGTTCATAAAAAAAAACAAAGATGTCAATACAATGAAAATAATTGTTCGAATATTCTCATTCAGTTTCCGATTTAATAAGTGATAGGTACCACGTAAACTATCTCCAAAATGGTCAACTGAGTAAAATTCAATGGGGGAATGGTATTTGAATATGCTGGCAACTACTGTTGATCCTCTAATCAAGCAATCTGGTTCTCTCAGATGATTGACATCAGATTCTTGATGTCCAGATCACAGATGATAGCAGTTCACCACTAAAACAAACAGACCATTGTTTTTATTATTCAGTTATCTCGATGTATCATTTGTTGATGATTCTACATAATTCAATTTGTATGCTAGGAATTCCTATTCGAATAAAGATCATCATTACCAACTAAGGTGTTTTTTTTTTTTTTTTTTTTTTTTTCCCATCGGATGCTGGTCCTGTCACCAGCAGCACCTCAGCCTCTTGGGCTTTTTGTGCATTCCAATTAGTTTCACAGCACCCACTCCGTAATTCTAGTCCCCTGTACCAATCTGTACAGGTTCTTCACCGGATGACTGTTGTATTCTTCGGGAGTTAGTCTGGGCTTCCCGAATATTGCCTGTCTCTTGCGGTCTAGTGCTTCGCATTCTGACAGTATGTGTTTGGCTGTTTCTGTACCTTTGCCACATTGTCTGCAGGAAAGTTCTCCGTTGTACAGCCCCATTTTGTTCAGGTGTTTCCTCATTGGGCTGTGACCAGTGAGAAGGCCCGTTATTGTTCGAACTTGATTCCTGCTCAGCTTGAGTAGTTCTTCAGTTTTGTGTTTTGACGGTTCTTTGATGTATGTTTTCCCGTGGTGCATGAGAGGGGCATCTTTCCACCTCTCCTTATGTTTTCGTTTGATCCAGTCCCGAATGCATCCTCGAATGTCGGATTTAGTAATCCCGAGTGCGGGTTCTGGACCAATATATGGAGTTGATGAACCGTTTCTGGCTAGTTCATCAGCTTTTTCATTGCCCTCGATGCCACAGTGTCCTGGAACCCATAACAAAGTTGTTTTGTTATGTTCTGAAAGGACCCTGAGCTCTTCTCGGCATTCCCATACCAGTCTTGATGTCACTTTCGGGTTCATAAGAGCCTTCAGTGATGCCTGGCTATCTGAGCATATTTTGATCCGTGCATTACGCATTTCCCTCATATTGATTTCTCTTGCACATTGCAAGATAGCGTACATCTCTGCTTGGAATACAGAGGTGTTTGTTCCTAGTGAGACACTTATTTGAGAGTTTCTCCCCTCACTGTATATTCCAGCACCAGTTCCTTCCCTTGTTTTGGATCCGTCCGTATACCAGATCCTCTCTCCGGGTTTGCCCCTGATGTTGTCATCTGACCATTCCCTTCGATCTTGTATTATAACCTCGAAGTTGATGTTGAAGGAGTATCTAGGAGTCATGTGGTCCGTTGCTTCCATTTCAAGAATGTTCCCGCTCACTATCTCCTTTATCTTGTTGTGATCCGATCTCTTGCTCGATTTTTGTTGCCTTAGGAGTCCCATTCTTGCCTCTCCCATAATTGTCAAGTCAATCGGTGGGAGGTCCAACAGTGCTTCCATGGCTAGTGTTGGTGTTGTTTTCATAGCTCCCGTTATGCTAAGGCATGCAAGTCTTTGTATCTTGCTCAACTCAACCGCGGCTATTTTTTGTGTTGTCTTTGTCCACCATACCAAAGATGCATATGTGATCATGGGTTTCACTACAATGTTGTATATCCAATACATCATTTTAGGATTTAGCCCCCATGTTTTTCCGTGTGTCCGTCTGGCTATCATTAGCGTCGCCTCGGCTTTTTTCTTTACTTTTGCCAGCTGTTGGTTCCAGGTGAGCTTCGAGTCTAGAATCACCCCGAGATATTTGGCTTCCCCCGACAGCTGTATGTGGGTACCTTGGAGGGTTAGAGGTCCTAAGCTCTCTAACTTCCGTCTTCGGGTAAACGCTACAATGGTTGATTTGGAGGGGCTAATGGTTAGTCCCTCCTCATCTATCCATGTACTGACCAGGTTTAGGGCCATTTGCATTCTTTCCCTAACCGTGTTGTTGAATTTGCCTTGGACCGTAATGACTATATCATCTGCGTACCCAAGTGTTTTGTGTCCATTCCTCTCGAGTGTGATTAACAGGTCTTCCACCACCAGGTTCCACAGCAGTGGTGACAGGACTCCCCCTTGCGGACAGCCCCTGGTGACCTTGGCCGCCAGTGTTTCCCCCACTAAAGAGGAGTGGATGGAACTAAGGTGTTACAAAATATAAATGGAATAATGAAACACATACGTATAAATGCAACAATTAGGTTAATATAGCGGTAAAAACTATAGTATTCAGCTGACATAGACTCATAATTCAGAACAGTAATAGTTATTTATAGTACTATTGTGTTATGTTAAAAGTAAGTCACGTAAGACAAATCAAATGTATCATCACTTACTTCGGCGTATTATCAGGTGAAAGTTTCAATTCCCCGCCGGACCACCAAGTTTCAATTTCTGAGGGTTGACGTTCGTCAGCTGATTACTGGAACGAACAATTTTTTTAATTGTATATATTTAAAGTTGACGGAGTCAAACATAAGATCTATATAGCTTATAAATAGTATTTACAAGGATTTGATACAGTATAATGTAGAGAATGATTTTCAAAAATGCATTTCGAAAAATTGTATATCAAAAATTTATTAGTACCATTTTATAGTAAATCATCTCTGAAAGTAGCTAACTCGAGTCCACTCTATTCATGTTTCAGTTGACCACCAACATCTGTTCAATTTCGTTCTAATAATGACACTCATGAATTATGTGGTATTATCCTTGAAATAACGAATATGGAACATTTGCTTTTGAAAGGTGGGAAACCTTCCAGAGTTGGTTTCAAGTAGGCCCAAGTGGACACCACTTCTCAAAGTGATGGAGTGATGGTGAGGGGGTGAAGAAATGCATGTTCGGCTCGAACTAACTGACTCACCTTACGTACTATTACAACTATTTCTGGATTTCGGAACAATTTTCCGGTTCAAAAGGCCATAGCCACCAACATTGAGAAACTACAAACGATCATTCAATTACCTCTCAACATACCTAGGCACTTCAAACAGTACATGAATAATTATCCAATGATCAGATTGAAATCAGCGGCTATTCATTGCATATATGCGCACGAATGGATGAGTTAATAATATCGAGTCTCCTACGAGGACTAATTAATATTTCATCGTCGATAAACACACAATAATCCAATATTTACATAATCGATATGAATTGTTCACCGATAATTCCATTGACAACCATAAATTATTGCATGTCGGTACTCATTAGGAAACTGTTGTGTTTCTAGAGTAGAGCGTGATTGTGTAACACCACGAAAAATGGCACTGCTGTTTGGGTATTCGGTATAAATTTCATGTGACGAAGCATTGTTCACAAGTAGATTCATTCGTTTTTATCCCATACAGCACCGATTCGCATGAAAATTTGGATTCAAGATCTACATAACCTCTTTTTCAAAATCTACCCTTCTTGGGGGTGGAACTTTTTTATTGGAAATAAGTGCGGAAATCAATAGATTGAATAATTCTAAGCACTTTTTGTTCAATGAAGTTTTTTCTGAGAAGCAATACTTTTCGACTTAGTCGCGAGTGAAATTGTCGGTTTTCAGGCAAAAAAACACGTTTTCAGATCCTTTTTCGCGAATAACTGGAAAAATATGCATCTAATCGAAAAACCTACGGAAAGCAGAATCATAGCTTTTGGAAAAACAAAGGCGATCGTTTATTTGTGATGTATGCCAACCCACTACAAACTGAATATTTGTTTGTTGAAAGTAGATTGATATTTTCAAACGCCAAAATGGAAAGTTTCTACGTACAATAACCAAAAAGCAATGAATTTTTCGGGAAAAACTCATTGAACCTCTTTTGAAGTCCTTCAAAAATCCTTAATTTTTGTTATTTACAAAAGTTTGTACCATCAAAACTGACCAAAGTATGAAGGAAATTATGTTGAATCCTATTTTTTTGTTGAAAAAGAATTGTGAATAACTCATCCTCTCTTTCTCCCCCTTTGAAGAAAAATCTTGATTACTCCATTATTCACTTTATTCTGAAGAGAAAAAATCGTATACGTAATTCAGCGAAAAATCACCATTTCTACGAAATAACTCGAAAAGTAGTGATCACATGCAAAATTTTCTAGAGAAGAATTGAAGGATATTCTTCTCTGAAAATTCTGGTGTTTCATTTTTTTTCTGCAGGATGAAAATAGAGTAAGATATGGCCAGTTAAATATTGTGAGGGTTCGCGCAAAATGCCTTTATTGAGCCCTTTCAGCATGAACCTTTTCAAAAATATAATCTGAGACAAATAATTATGTGGATGATCTTATAGCTCTTGAAAAAATCTACAAAATATTTTTTTGGTGGATTTGATTGCTTGAAGACTAAGCGAGTTATGGAAAGAAAACCAAAAACAATTTTCGTAGGAATTAGAGTATGTACTTTAGAATATTGAAGAATACAGATAGTAACTATATCTTAGGCCTAGTAGAACTATATGATTTCAATCGATCATACATCCAAATCTAGACCTCACCTTTTTCAATGGGGTAGTTTCCGCCCTTAAAAAATCATAACCAAGCCCAAGTACAGAGGTAACTTCAAAGTAGAGTCTCAATCTGAATTTTCATACAGTTGGGTTTCCCGCTTACCCAATAACAATTTCGATATAAGTTTTTGATGAAAACTATCATAAGAGTGGTTTTAAGGGGTCGAAACTGTTTAATAGATCAGAAATTGTCTATCGAGGTTAATTCAACGTATTTACAGATGACTGCACGCTCAAAACTAGTATTTTGTATTTTTTTTTGAATAGGGGTAGTTTTCACCTCTGATGAATGGAAATCAACACCAGGCACAACCTCAACTTTGAAGTAGATGGTAGATATAAGCTAAATCTCAAATTAAATGCAAATAGATACTGAATAAGTTGAATAACTCCCAACTAACATGTTAATTATTATTTTCTGATGATATTCTATCACAAGGAGGGGTGTTAAGGACTGACACTGATTACTGAAACATAAATTATATTAAAAATTATCAATTGATTGATTTCACTGATATAAATATGATTTCAGTCTATTAAAATTTTGATATTTTTTTTTCGAATAGGGGTGGTTTCAACCCCCTCTCCAAAAAAGCAACCCTCGACACAGGGTAGATTTTGAAATAGAAAGTAAGTAGAACCTATATCCAAATTTTCATTCAAATCGGTGCTGTATGGGATAAATACACAGTTCACACTTTTTTTACCGTCATAGACTGGAGTATACGTCTAGGTGAAAAACTTTATGGAGGTCAATCCAGTTACGATTGGTAGAGACTCCAGAGATGGATCAGAAGTGATATTTCAGTTCGAGCCACGTTCTCATAGACCAAAGTACTACTAGCCACTACTTGCAACAAAAAACCTACGAAACCAGTTCTATCATATCGCTCACTCACCGTGCCCTGGGCAACCCATTTCGTTTCATAGTGCGCTAGTGAAAACATCTCGCTAATGAATATTTCCTTTGTAAAATACCGAAAAGAAATAATATATGGAAATTTTAATGAAATGAACATAAAATTGAGAAAGATTGGGTGGTTGATAATGGATACATCGCCATTGGATCCAGACAGTTCATAGTTTTAACGAAATGAAATAATACAAGGAAACGTTAATGAAATGAACATTAAATTGGAGAAGATTGGGAGGTTGATAATGAATACATCGCCATTGGATCCAGACAGTTCCTGATTTTGCAGTAGCATAATTTGTGGTATGCTACCGAACATCGAAAGATACAGGACTGCTTGTGTAGTTTTAGTATACAGTACAATGCAAAAGTATGGAATGAATTCGCTATTCAAAGAATGGGCGTCTTTCGGAAAAAGTCCAAAAGACGTCATCTTTAATTTTTTACGGCCCATCTCACGATATACATTTGAGAGACGTTTCGTCACCGGTGTTAGAGTGATGACGTTAAATGCAAACAGGGTTCATCTGACACCTCATTCAAAAGGTCCACCAATCGTCTTTTCAGAGGTATGATTATTCCAATATTTATTAATACAGGGCTACCCTAAAATATTCTGATCCAGCACAGATGCCAACATAGATATATTATCGAGTGCAATGGAGATTCCAAATATTCCAGCAATTCGCACTCATATAAGTATAAATAGAAACCAAACAGAAATCAATGATTATTTCAGTTGAATACTGTTTTTTTTTCGTAGTAGAAATTCATCAATCCTTCATCGGAGAGAAGGGTCCTCAGATATCTGCTCAATAGATTCCACCGTCTAACAAGCAGGCAGAATGTTGGAATTTCAAATTGAGATCTGCACCACTTTCAATATTATTAAGGTTAGGACTTTGACGTTTTAAAATTCCAACCATAGAATTTTGTGAGCGAATATTACAGTTTTTAGTGTTTTTTTACTGTTTATGTTAACGTTAACCATGAATTATCGTGCTTGATAAACATAATTAATTATTTTAGTAATATTCCAAAATAGTATCGCAACGACACTCTGACCTAGACTTCAACTTATAAACACCACTTCGACAATATTTTGACATCGTTTGAAAATTGAATCAAAATCACAATAATAGGTCGTAGTTCATGGTGAAGTAGAACTCATGGTGAAATAGATATAATCGGAAATATCAAAATGGTGTAGAAAAAAATTGGTACATAAACATATTTTTGAAATTTTCTCCACTCATAACCTTTTCAATGGTGAACAAATTAACGATGAAATTTCAAGAAATGGAAAAAAATAACTTGAGTGTGTGGAATTATTCAAATTTTTATGATATTTTCAAAATGAAATTGGTTGGACAATTAAATGAAATATTTCTTAAATTCAATACGTAGTTGACGTCAACCATTACAAAACTACGTGAATTCAAGGGCAGTGGGTTCCATAAAAAAAAAACAAAGAAAAAACATATTTTTTACATTTGGAAATAATGAAAGAAGACCCTGTTCACGAACATTCATACATAAAATTTGACGCTCTTTACAATTTCAGAATGCCAACTCGATTGAAAAAATAATTTCAATTGATTGCAAAACATATCTGTTTCATAACGGTGTTTCCATTTCATATGGGTCGGTTACATAGAATATAACTCCAATCGTTCTTATTCAGAATACTCCTTTCCGGACCATATTACGAAACTGTCTCTTTCATTCCACTCTTCCCTAGAATCGTGTCTCCTCGTGTTCATTTACACGAACCCGTGACGTTATATAAGTCACCGGAAACTGTAATTACCGTCTGCTGTCATCAATTGGTAATCTGCATGTCGCAGCATTTTCGTTGATTAATAACTTTGTTATCTCTTCGTACGTTTGAGGGAGACGAACCTTTTGAACCGTGACGCTGTAATACGACGTCAGTCGGATGAACAGCAACAAAAGCACCGAAACGTAAAACGTCGCCTGGCTGGTTGGTGTTTGCCGTCGCACAATAAGAGTTGTCGTCGTCTAGTTGCAGCGTGTTGCAGTGCCCAAGTTGGCTTTCGCTCTGTCTCTTATATTTCGACTGTCTGAGGGTTTTTACAATTCTAGACACGATTCGAATATATGTAGACTTCTGAACTTTTTACAGGTTGAAATGTGACTGGTTTGATCATCTAGAAGAAGAGGAGTTCTGAAAGGTACTTTCAAGTACAAAAAAGTTCAAACTTTCTGCAGTTCAAGTGTCTAAAGTTTTTACTGACCAAACTATTGCAAATAACTCTCTTGCAATAGTTGAATTGAATATTTCGTTTAAGCAGTGCGAAGTGTTCTAGAAGCATATGCTATGGGCACGTCTTGTCCAATGCGTCCTTGTGAAAGAACAGCACCAATCGCGTATTAAGATGCGTCTATAGTTAGGATGAATATCTCGTTAAAGTTATGTATTAGAATAAGAGATTCGGAAAGATTTTTTCCAGTTAAAAGACTTACTTATCTTTTTGTAATAATCGTGTCATGAGTTTGGATATTTTAGCATAATTTGGAATAAATCTATGATAATAACCTGCTAGTCCCAGAAATAACTTGATATCTTCTGGACTTTGAGGCTCGGAATAGTTAATAACAGCTTCAATTTCCTCAGGATTTGGTTTTATCCCTTTTTCAGATATAATATGTCCTAGATGAGTAACTTTCTTTTTCAGAAATTCACATCTATCGGGTTTAATTTTGAGATTGGCTTCACTCAATCGTTTGAATACTTCATTAAATCGAGATACGTGCTCATTAGAACAAATTATGATCCCGTCCATGTCAGAATAGTATCCACTACCCTTTGAAAAGTAAACTGTTTTCCAATAAGAAGTTTGTCGAAGGTTGACTCGAATTGAATTGAGAACATGGTTGATGTTGAAAATTAGGTCGGTATTGATGGAAAATCTGTTCATTGTTGGTAATTCGGTTGACTTCGGAAATTGAGTCGTTGTTGGTAATTCATTTGAGCTCTGGGTCGGAAAGATTGTACTTGGTGTGACTGATTTATTTTGGTTTTGGGTTTTGGTTGAAGTTGGGATGTGTTTTTTGATTTTTTTATGATTCGTTGAAATGCATCTGCCATTGCGAAATACTGGCTCCTATTATTTGCCCAATCCTTGGTTCTAATCTGGTTAACAAGGTTTGCAAAAATGCTTATTTTTCACAATTATTCAAATATGACATCAGTGTGCAGCAAAGTGACATTTCTCTACAAAAATTGATTTACCTACATGCACGCTATCCAGCTAGGCAACGAAACAATATCTATCGAATCATTTGAATCAAAGGTTGAATGTCAAGAAACGTCAAGTAAAAAATATTTTTCAAATATTCTTGTACCATAATTTTTAAAATGAGATTGATCTGAAACAGATAGCGACAGTTTTGAAGTTGAAGATACTCTGCCAGAACTAAGAAAGCAAGTTAATTCATTCTCATTGAATTTGCTACTTTCAACTTCAAGAGAAAAATATGAAACTACATACAAATAGTTTATGGATTGAATGGAAAAATACAAAAATTAAAGTGTTTCTGGAAATATAATTTTGGCATATTCACTATCCATTTCAAAAACAGTCTCTATATACGAAGTTAAAATCGACTACTTCAACTTCTCTTGGGCACTATCAAGCTTAGAAAGAGTCAGTGGCATTCAATTCCGTTTTATAGCATAGTATTTTTTCAAGGAAGAAGTGTGTTGTAGAAAAAGTATAGTGTAACACGAGCAGAAATGTAATATCGCTTGCGCTCGTGCAACTCTTTCAAATTCGTGCAAAAATAGCACTTTTCTGCACTTGTGACACAATATACTATTTTTATTATTTTCACCTTTCAAGAATTGGGTTTCAACAGAGAAAGTGAAGGAGGAATCTAATTTCTCTGGGATGTTTTTCGAACAATCAGATTCCTTATCTGTATGAGTCAAGATAGAAATATTTTCCGTAAATCCTTCACTCGAACGAAGTAAATAGAAGAAAGCAGTGTTTCCCGAACGAAAATATCAATTGAAATATCTTCTGTAACGACTTAATTTCCATGACCTGCAAAAGAAAACCAACAACAATTAAGAAACAACCTCGTAAACTGTTTTTATTTTGCCTGAAAAAAGTCGTTTGGTGATTCATTTTACTAGCTACATTTTCTCGACCTTTGTAATAAATCGACGATGTAGTTGATGATGAAAATGGCCGATAAAACGATAAATTACAGCTCGGAACTTCCTAAATGTATCGATCTCAATTCTTTCTCGTCCCTTTTATTGACCATTGAGCTCCAGTCAAGGCTGAAAAGCCCTAATTTATCAAGGAAGTATATATCGACCCAGCAAATTTCGTGAATATTTTTCTTCCTGACATTCTACATTATATCTCTTGAAGAATTTTGCAGTTCATAAGATGTTATCCGAAGGTCATGCGGGGTGAATCGAAATTCATGAGGGAATTCTCGGCTGGTTCATTTTGTGAAAGATTATTTTTTATGAAGAGTGGATGGAGTAGCACAATTTATTAACGGTTGAGGAATTCAGAACGTTAGAGGTTATCTTTTCCTTTCACTTCGAGAAAAAAAAAGCGGTTCACAGTATATTTATGAACCAGCTAGAGGAGTTTGTGATTTTTTTTTATCGCGACAAAATCATGAGAATATGAAATGTAAACAAGATAGTTCGGAAGGAATCCGTTCAGATGGTAACTTCAGTAATATAGCCATTTAGGGAAATAGTAAGGCCCCCAATATCTCAATACCACTATTTGAAAAATTTTATTAATATCAGTATATAACTACTTCTCTTCGGGCTTGAAGGCCGTCGTTCTTTGGAATTTCTTCCTGACGTTTCGCTAGGGCGAGTGGCCAGCTTCTTCAGAGGCTTATTTATCTCCGATGACTAAACGGTTCGATTTCTCAAGGCGTATTTGTATTGATGCAGGTAGTCTGGAGTGTTAATTACTTCTGTCGGGTTCGGGGAATGATCATCATCATTAGTTGCCGTACTACCTGCTGTGATTTCATTAGTTATTCTTGATTTCTTCAGAATCGGATTCCAAATTCTGTTTAGAGTCAACGCTTTTTCCTTTCTGTTAAAATTTGTCGGTTTGCCCCAGCCTGCAATTCCTTTGATGCTCATCATGCCTTTGATGCTTCGATGTTCCTTTGATGAGCATCAAAGGAACTGCAGGCTGGGGCAAACCGACAAATCGGCGGTGGCGGAACACGCATTGAGTGAGGGTGACCACAGGATTCTGTTCGAAAATGCAACACTGATTGCCCCCAACCAGGGTTACCATAGCCGACTGGTACGGGAAGCAATAGAGATCCAAAAACATGCGGACAATTTTAACAGAAAGAAAGAAGCGTTGACTCTAAACAGAATTTGGAATCCGATTCTGAAGAAATCAAGAATAACTAATGAAATCACAGCAGGTAGTGCGGCAACTAATAATGATGATAATTCCCCGAACCCGACAGCAGAAATTAACACTCCAGACTACCTGTATCAATATAAATACGCCTTGAGAAATCGAACCGTTTAGTCATCGGAGATGAATAAGCCTCTAAAGAAGCTGGCCACTCGCGCTAGCGAAACGTCAGGAAGAAATTCCAAAGAACGACGGCCTTCAAGCCCGAAGAGAAGTAGTTATACTAATAACCTTGGCCGCGAAAGCCTCAACCATCTTATCAATATCAGTTCAATTAGCATTATGACTATTGTTCTGTCATTTTTGGGATACAGTATCCCAGAAGGGCACTATCAGCTCACCGCTTTTTCCAGCAGCGTGAATTGAAATACACACTCAGAAGATAACCCTTATCATTCACAAAATGAGAAGAACTCAGGTTAAAAACGAAAATTCGAATAATGATACCAATAAGTAACAGGTGCGAAGAATGGGCGTTCTGAAAGGATTGAGAATCGAAACCAGCTTCTAGTGTATTGATTTCGTTTTTGCTTCACATCCACTTAAATATCAGAGATCTGAATAATTCCTAATAATTTAAATGCAGGATATCTCATTATCAAGCCTTCGATACTATTGAGAAAAATATATCAAGCTAAATTGATATATTTCAAGGACAATGTATCAAATTGTTGAATATCGAATTACACTGTTACACTGAAGACAACTCTCTTCATCCTTAGTCAATCAATATCACATCGCACATGATTCATCTTGAAGGAAGCATAATTGGTTGTTCATCTGAGGATAATGAATGGAAATCACGTATTCATTGGAATAATAAAGCAATAGAGACGTTAGAAAAATATTCGTAACTCAGATACCTGGATTTATTCCTACTATTCATATTTCATAATCGTCATATTATTTATTTTTCAAAATATCTGGTGTAGAGAGTCATCAATGGTATTTCAAGAAGATGAAATGATATACTTGGAGCAGATCCCATGAATTTCTTTGTCTGCTGCCTGGATAACAAAAAAGGCAGTAGCAACATATTTATTCAGCTATCGGAGGCCTATTTCCTCAAACTCACTGCTAGTATAAATTGTTCCACTCGTAAGTATATAATACCAGTTTTTATTGAAATTCATAGCCATTCATTATCTCCTAATGTTGTTGCCTACTCTAAACACATCACATAGTCCGAATGAGAATTTTTATACGTCACATCGAATGATGATATGAAAGAATAAGTTACCTTCGTTATAAGATGCCTAGGAAACCCTGGTGTATCTAGTGATTCGATATTGTTTAGCATTTATTGGCGAAAAACAATCGACGATTACAAAAGCTTTCTAATTTTTGTATAGGGGGCGTTATATGAGCATTTTCGAAAATCTGTCAAATGTCGGTTTTGACAAGTTGACGTAACTCTGAGGTTTATTGTTGTCAATGAAAAATCTGAAATTATTTCTTCGCATTCAACAGTGTTCAAAAGTCTACATAAGTAGAATAAGTTTTGAAGTTATTACAAGTACTTTTTCACGATGTGTAGAAGATTTCGTATTTTGTGTAGTCAGTTAAAATCTGGGGATCCAAATATTCTTTATTCAGCACCTAAGGTAAGTAAAAAACAAATCGCCCCAAAATAATAACATGAATGTAGCGTTGTAGCTAATTTTATTCGTTTCAGCTTGAGCGAAAGTCTCATATCGAGAAGGAAACATCTGTAGCTCTTATCAATGAGATATTGAAAACAAAGTTTTGTTTAAATAAAGGAAATATCGATGTGATACGTATTTTGAACCGTTGCATAACTGATGTGTGTATCCCCAATTCCAAGACAGTCTATAACTTTCATTACACTAGCATGAATTTTGTCGTAAATTCTCAGGTGAATGGGCAAAGTAAATTTTCTCGGAATCAAAGTCTAGTCTTACAAACTGATATGAACACACTAAAAACTTGTAGAGGTGACAGTATTGACAGGTTGTTAACGGTAGGTTTCCACGTTACATGCACGTTTTCTGAAACGCATTCGATTGGCTATCAGGGCTGTCAAAATCTCAGTAGGCAAATAATAAACAGTGGTAGAATATTCGGTTGCACATTCTTCTCTAGTGAAAATTAAACTTCATATGGTATATGACTGATCACCATCTACAATAGCGATCTGAAGCATTTGCGATCTCAGAAATCAAGCAATCAGTTTTCGCCAAGTTTATCCCAAAATTATTCAGGTATAAGTAGATACACCAGGGTTTCCTAGGCATCTTACTTCGTTACATTATTTCGTGTATGAACTATGTCATAGAATGGTTCTTATAATCTAAGTTTATATGGTGGATATATTTCTACAGTGCTTAAGATCCTCCCTCTCCTAGATTTTGAACAGATCAACTCAAAAAAATTGGAAATTGGTACATAAATACTACATTTTGGAGTGAAATTGACAGATTAAAATTTCAAAATGGCGACTTGGCACTATCTGGAAAAAAATTAAGTGGAATGGGGGATGATAACATCATTTTGAAGCTCCTGATGAATACTTTAGGACCCTAGAATATGAAGTCAATATCTTCACCTACTACAAAATGGCGGAACATTTAATAATTGGCTGAATACATCGACGAATCACTTCATACTTTCATAAATAAGGTGAGCTCAGTTCAGAAGATGCTCGAAATAGTTGTCTTCAACGACTTGACATAGGAACCTCCAATCCCATATTTTATATTTTCGACCACAACGTCAATATTTCTACAAATATCTA
Source organism: Zygogramma bicolorata (assembly GCA_032362365.1). Taxonomy (NCBI): domain Eukaryota; kingdom Metazoa; phylum Arthropoda; class Insecta; order Coleoptera; family Chrysomelidae; genus Zygogramma; species Zygogramma bicolorata. Next base: position 446,707 of record JAVJAQ010001645.1, on the reverse strand, counting down.
TTATTCTCTGCCCTATATACAATATTGAAGTATGATCAGTTTCGTACACCTTTTGCTTCAAATATCCCCACAAAAAAAGTCTAAGGGTGTGAAATCTGCCAAGCAGGCTGGTCATTCCGTAGGATGTTGATGGCAAATCCAACGACCATGGACAGTAACAGTTTATTACTCGTCTGGAGTAATGAGTTGGTGCTCCATCTAGTAGGAATAATAATATCCATTTCGAATTCATTAGGATTCACTCCGACGATTTTTGTGATTAGAGGATCAATAGTAGTTTCCAGCATATTCAAATACAGTTCTCCCCCTGAAATTTTTTCAGTTGATCATTTTGAAGATATTCCACATGGTACCCATGTACTCGTGAAATCTTAACCTAAATGAGAATATTTGAACTTAACAATGATGTTCGTTGTCTTACTGAGATTTCTGTATTTTTTATGAACAAAAAAAACCTCTCAAACCTCATTGGTTTGTTGAGATTGCCATATGGCAGAGAAAAACGAATATTTTTATAAATATCGATATTAATGTGTTTGTATTCAGGACCCCCAGTCGCCATCTTGAAATTTTCATCTGTCAATTTTTCTCCAAAATTCATGCATCAATTTTATTATCCCAAGTTTCAATTTTTTGAGTTGACCCATTCACAAAATAAAGGTGGTGACACATTGAAGAAAAGCTCTGTATATCAAGCGTTTGATGACTCGATAGTGCTTCAATATTTTGTATGATGTTTTATTCCATTACTTTTTGTGAGGGAATTTCGATGTCATCTCAACAATTCTAGATTCAGAATGGGCGAATAATCACCGATCTATTGAAAGTTTCTCAAACCTTAACGATATTTTTGATACTTGTACAATTCCAATGGTTTTGGCACCAGTGCACGACAAATTATTGTTTGAATTCTCGGCACGTCCCTCCCCTTCCAATTTCAACAAAAAACAAATACATTTTCCATTAATTTAATCCCGTACTGTCCTTACCTCAATCAACTGGACAGTGATGGTACGTGCCTCAAATATTTACAGAAATATCTGCAGGTGTAACGCAGAACGAAAGGAAAGTCTGTTATATTGGTGTAAGCAGGTTATATGTTCAAAGGATTTTTTGATTATTTTCTCCCACTCATATATTCCTCTCCATCTGAATCATAGGATAGATTCTTGTCTCAGAATCCGAAACACACCTGCGTTTTCGATTAATTAAGTCTTCATACTCTCTTTCCCCTTTTACTACTCTCAATATCACAGCTATTCCTAATTCAATTGAAAATTATTGTGGTTTAGACAGCATGTATTTCAAGTGCATTCAGTCCTCTGGAATTCTCAGATTTGAGAGTATTCATAACAGAAAATATAAGTGAAAATATCAGAATCTATAATTCTTAAGAAGGTATGATTTCTCATACTATTAATAATAATAATAATAAATCGTCTTTATTGGTGAAGGCACAAAATAGGCGCAGTTTAGCCAAAGGCTACTCTTACACTCAACCTAAAATGTACAGATCGAATCAGCTAATGTGAAAAACGGGGAGAAAGAAAAGATATATAAACAATTCGCATAACAATAATTTATAATATGGGTACCTAGATGAAATATAGTGAAGGTAAGTAGGCTAATATAAAATTCAAGGAAAGGGATTCTAGTTTATGTCAGTTGGTATTCAGGAAGTGTTTTTTCAGAGCGATTCCCATCCCTCTTCTCGAAAGTTGCATAAAGTTGATTAACAGCTAGTTGTAGAATTTGACGGAAACATAAGTGAACGATCTCTGAAACAAGGACGTTTTATGACGAGGAACATGCAGTTTGTTTTTTGATCTCGCATCCAATGAATGTATCGTTGACCTAGGAATCAGTTTATTGTAAAGTGACGAGGGAAATTTGTTACTTAAAACTTTGTGCAAAAAGTCTCAGAAATTATAATTGGTACAATTATTCATCCATTTCAATTCTATGATTTTACTAGAGACATGATCGTATTTTCTCAAAGAATAGACAAATCTACAACAGAAGTTCTTTACCTTCTGTTTTCGATTCAAATCAAATTTACTCGAAAGATTACTTTACACAATATCACCATAGTTAAACCGTGATAAGACCAACGACTCGGTGAGGAGTTTCCTGATTGGTTAACTGAAAAATGTCTATTTGAGTAAATCAGTTTGAGAATACTAAACGACTTTTTGAGCAAATCATTAAAATGAAAATTAAATTTCAGGTCAGAGTCAAAAATAATACCCAGGTTTTTGATAGAATTCACAACAGGAAGTATAGTGTCATCAATTATAATTGTGAGATAATAGCCCTTATTTTTATTACCGAAAAGCATCAAGAGACATTTGTTTTTATTCAATTTCAAATTGTGTTGTTAAATTAGAGATGGTTTGTAGGTCAGAATTGATGAGGCTTTGAATAGTTCCATGGTTGTGGATGTTTAGGTTGGTATATAATTGCGTATCATCTGCATAAGCCTGAACTTCGTGCTGACGACATTTCATTTTTATAATATACCGTTTGACAGCGATTCGTCAGATATGAAAGAAATAGTAAGACAACCTCATCAGAAAATCCATAATATTTCAATCTGAAACACAATAATGTATGATTTATGGTATCGAATGCCTTAAAGAAATCCAAACAAATACTGTATTCGTTTGTCCCGTGCTCAATGTGGATTTGTTTGTACCTAGAGTGTGTATCTAAAATGTCTGTTTTATACATAGTTCAAATATTTTCACTAGGAAAAACTGATTTTTGAGCCCTGATGATGAATTTATTAAAATTCGAAACGTTGGCAAAGAAACAATAGTTTTTCTTTAATCAAATTGATCCCAATCCCACCAATACCACCATTAAAGAATTTAACTCTGGATCACCAAACCTACTAAAACTTATGGAATATGTTTCATCCGGTAGACAAATGGGTGAAGGTCGATCTCTATTTCGTCGGACTATTGCCTGGAAACCGATCTCTCATTCCTGGTATTATAAGCAATTACTGCTGGCGTTTGATGCAGCCATCGATTGAAATACCGCTTCGGGTTACGAAAATGAATGATTTCTAGTTTCGATGTTGCGCATCCGATTGGAAGAATTGCTGTTGGTGGTGATTTCATTCCAGGGATGGAAAAGATGAAAACGTGAACTGCAATCGCACTGAATATATTTCCAAATCCCACCTTGAGCTTGAGCAGAAATGATATATCCGATGTTGTATTAGTGATCGGAACGGTTCTGATTGAAATAAACCCAAATACAAGCAGATATTTTTCTTCGAAATGAATTGATTATATTAGAGGAGCCGTGAACACAATACAGTGATAGGAAATGAAAGTATTTTATGAATTTGTTGTAGAAACGTTCATGTAATGAAATTGAAAAACCGTTATGAAATAATGACGAAATTGTCACAGAAATGTGTTTAAAACCAACTTATAAAACTTATTCCAATTCGAAAGTGAAATGTTTCGTACCAGTTTAATAGCACTTCTCTGAGAGATTTTTATTATCTTTATAATACCATTTACAAGATTATTTCATAACTGCTCCCTGTAGCTGTAACTAAGTGTTTCCGAACATTTTTATAGGGGTAACATAGTAGCTAAAATACGTTAAAATGCTTGCTATTGATACCGAATTTTTTTATAGAACGACTCCATTTTAAAATGATAGCAATCCGGAATACCGACATCAAATGAGTTGAAAATATATATTATAGTGATAGATATTATAACCTTATGTTATTTAGAACAGACTGAGTTGAGTTTGCGACTTGAAAGTTAATACATCGACAGAGTGAATTTTCGTATAATCAATAATTTTTCCAAAAACATTAATAAACGAGTGAAGCGCTTAAATTCTGTTAATAATAGGCTATATAATAAAATAAAATTTCATTCGCAGTAAAAATATCAATATTTGAAGCACAAACAATGTATTCAACAGTTTCATATGTACAAAAGTAAAATTATCGAAATGTCTTCAACCTCTCTATTTGTTGGTGTTCGAGGGTAGTTTTTGATATATCTATTATAATTTTCTAGTGTCCAATTCAAAATTACTTCTCGCGCCTTCAATAAAACATTTTTAACAATGAACACTTGAATGAAGCTCCAACTTGAATTATTAAAATTGCTTCAACCTTTCTATTTGTTCGTTTTTAATCTATGATATATCTATTATGTTTTCCTAGTATTCAATATAAAATAATTGTCTTTTAATTATTTCATTGGTATCGCTTGTATTCGAAGCAGAAGAACAAGAAGTCTTTGCAAATTTTTATAGTGACTGCCAAAACATTTATGAAACTGTTCTGCAGTATTTGTCAAAGGCCTCGCAAAATATCAATGAAGGCTTTAATGTTTTATGGAACGGTGCCAATTTGCTACTTATAGCTGTTGTATAAACACATTGGAAATATTTCTGAGACGAATAAAGTTTTATAATTTGTTACTCCTAAAGGTTTTCGCAACTATTATAAAATATAAAATTGCTAGTTCGGCTGCTATACGAACATCATTGAAAATCTATGCCCTTCGATTAATATGAACAAAAGTATGTAATTGATTCAAAAGAGATATTTTTTCATCTATTGTCATTCATTACATTAAAAAGAACGCTTTTTGTTATCAGCTAAAACCAAACGTATTGGAAATAACAGTTCACCAAAAATGTCTCTGGATGGAGTATCTGATGCATTTTATAGTAATGAACACCTGACGCTAGCCAATAAGATCCTATATAGGGAAGTTAGGCTAGCTGCAAAGGATAAACAATATAAGTTTGTTTGGGTAAGAAATGGGACAATTTTTTGTAGGAAATCCGACTCCTCTAAAATAATTGCCATAAAGAATCATGATTCCGTAAGTAAAATGTAATATTTCACACGCATATCCATAGACCATATTACATTAGATACCCTTACTTCCAATGGATAAATTGTTAATCTATGGACAAAATGTCAACGGACTACGTTCTAAATTGACTGAATTCAAAATAAACACACTTAACATCAACGCAGATGTTTATTTAATAACTGAAACTAACCTTTTCAATGAAATTTGTGACTCTGAAGTTCTTGACCTATCACATTACAACATCTTTCGTCGGGATCGCGAAAGTGCCACGAGTGCTGATGATAAAAAATCCGGGGGTGGCGTACTAATTGGTGTTCGAAATAAACTCGGTGCTATACATCAGAAGCACTTTGAAAGCGACGCAGAAGATTTATGGATTACCCTGTATAATGACAACAATAGCTCAAAGGTACATATTTGCTGTGTTTATCTTCCTCCTAGGGATGACTACGCTAGATCTTGTTACACTACTAAACTCCAAGAAAATCTCAACGAACTCGCAGGTGAACATATCTTGATATTTGGTGACTTCAACTTTCCATACATCAATTGGAAACCCAGTGAATGTGAAACTTTTCTTTCTCCAACAAACATTGATAACATAAACTCCCAATTAATTGATCTCTTATCATTTGCCGAATTCTCTCAGCACAATTATGTAAAAGATGTTGATGATAGAATATTAGATTTGGTGTTTTGCTCAAAAATCGAATGTTGTGATTTAGAAACGAGTTATATACCTTTAGTACCCCCTGATCCTTATCATCCTTCTATTGAGTTCTATATCAGTTTTTCAAAATTGAAATCTCTCAACAAGACTCTGACGAGTTTCTACAATTTTAGAAAATGCAATTACAACGAAATCAATAATTACTTTCTCAATCTCGATTGGGATGAACTTCTTTGTAATTTACCAGTCAATCAAAAAACTGCCATATTGTATGAAACTCTAGAGGAAGGTACCAGACTCCATGTCCCTAAAGTTGAGATGAAAAATAAAAGATTTCCCATTTATTTTTAATTTGACACAATAAAATGCATAAAGCAAAAATATCAGATGCATAAAAAATGGAAAAATATCGGAAAAAAATATTACTATGAAAAATTTAAAATTTTGAGGCGTAAAAGTAAAAATCTTATGTTGAATGACTACAAAACCTACACGAGTAATATTCAGGCGGACATTACGACATGCCCCAAGAAATTCTGGAAATATGTGAGTAGCTGTAAAAATGAGGTGAACATACCTACCAAAATGAACTATGATAATACTTCTGCAAACAAAGGTGAAGATATATGTGATCTATTCGCTACTTATTTTCGCAGCGTATATGAGCCCTATCAGCAAATTTATAATTTTTCCGGGCAGTTCAGCAATAACAATCTTATAAATTCAATAAAATTCACTCCAGAAATAGTATTCAATAAAATGAAGTCACTAGCTGGAATCGACGGCTACCCATCTTATTTTATTAAAAACTGCGCAATCAGCTTATGTTTTCCTTTATGCATTATATTCAACGCATCAATGCAGTCTGGTACTTTTCCAGATGTATAGAAAATTGCTCTGTTAGTTCCAATTTATAAAAATTCTGGAAGTAGAAATTCGGTCAATAATTATCGTGGCATTAGCAAATTATCTATTTTCAGCAAACTGTTCGAAAGTATTATCTATGACAGTCTATTTCATTGTCTCAAGTCTTCAATTTCAGAATACCAACACGGTTTTTTCTCCAAACGTGCAATAGAAACAAACTTGATAATATATTCAGAATACATCTCAAATGCACTAGACAACCGAGCTCAGGTGGACTCGTTGTACACTGATTTCAGTAAGGCTTTTGATAAGGTTGATCACAACATCCTTATCTCGAAGCTTGCTGGAATCGGTGTACAGGGAGACCTCTTGAGATGGTTATCATCATATTTACACAATCGAAGCCAACTCGTGAATCTCAATGGATATAGGTCTGCACCGTTCGTGGTCACTTCAGGAGTTCCGCAGGGTTCACATCTTGGCCCTTTGTTGTTCTCAGTGTTCATTAACGATTTGATAGGGTGCTTTGAACAATCTAATATACTCTTATACGCAGATGACTTGAAAATCTTTGGAAAAGTAACCTCTCTTAGGGATTGTACGAAGATTCAAGAAGATCTATCAAAATTTTCAGATTACTGTAATCGCAACAGATTGAAACTTAATGTTAAGAAATGTGCTTGCATATCATTCAGCAGAAGCAGTGCGCCCGTTGAATTTCAATATTCCATAAATGATAAAGTGATAAATGAAGTAGATCAAATCAAAGATCTTGGAGTATATTTCGATTCTAAAATGAGCTTTGATCCACATCTTGACTATGTAATTAATTCCTGCAGTAGAGCCTTAGGTTTCTTTTGCAGAATGTGTAGGGACTTCAACAATGAAGTGGCAATAAAATCAGTTTACTACTCATTTGTTTACAGCAAATTAAATTTTGCTAGTGTCATATGGAACCCATATTATAACATACATAAAGTACGATTAGAAAGACTTCAGAATAGATTTGTGAGATTCTTCCATTTCAAAATGACCAATATATATGTAACTACAGGTATTAGTGAAATTCGTACCCACTATAAGATACAACTTCTCGAACAACGAAGAGTTATCAGTGATTTACTTTTCATTTACAAAGTATTAACAAACTGTTACGACTCACCAAAATCAGTGTCAATGATATCTTATCATGTTCCTCAAAGGTATACCAGGAATAGACAATTATTAGCATGCCCCAATTATAAAACAAATTTAGGAAAAAATTCTCCAATAACCAGAATGTGTGATTCATTCAACAAATATTGCAAAGATGTAGACATCTTTTCCATATCCTTATATTCCTTTAAAAAAACTGTGAGAAATATTTTTATTTCCTAATGTCACGATAATAGGTAACTTGTAATCGTAAATGAGAATGCTTACTATTTTTCCCGTATTTCATATAATTCATTTTCATACTTTCGATATAATTAGGTGTATTTTAGTATTTGTTTAGACAAGAATGTTATCTCTGTAACTGATTGTATCAGTGGATGCTTGTATGGGTAATGACCTGTTTGTATCCCAAATTTCGAATAAATAAATAAATAAATAAATAAATAAATTACAGGTTTGTTTTTCGCCAGCCACATGTCGCTACATTGGCAGTAGTCTAGGACACAATTCAATCCTTACCCAAGTGAGTAGAAATTTGGAAGTCAGTTGTGCATGGTAGAAAGTGAAGTTCTTCACCAATATTGATAATCATGCCGTTTTGTTCGCTTGAACTCCAAGATATTGGTTGTGTTTTGGAATCATATTCACGGCATTATTGCAGATTTTTTTTCCTTCGTGAAATATAACTAGCACAACAAAACAACGTTTCCAAAATTACCGAACCATCGATTACTGATCTAACTAGTTGGTACAATGGTTGGATATGTTTCCTAATTTAGCAAATTTTTTGACCCGAAACAACTGTGATGATGAGACGAATGCAAATACAATTTCTACTCAACCAGCTGATCTCTTCCGATGAAAGTCAACTCCCAAAAATTGAAACTTGTACAAGCTTGGGATTGAGTAGGTATAACCTTTCAACGTATGATTTCTGCCATGGGGTATTATGGGAAGTGAAAGGCTTTTTGAATCCAATAAACTATTCAGATCACAGCGTCGCAGAACGTGAGTTGACCTCAGATAACTGAGAGGAGTTAAATGAACCCACCAGCCATCTCTGTCTCCTATTATTCATTCATTACTCAAACAAGTTTTCCGTAACCTTCCATCCACAACTTTTAGGACTCTTGAGCTCGACAATCATAATTTCCAGTCAAATTAACACACGATACTCCTACTATGAATGAGAAAATATCAGACTGATTCAAAGAAAATGTAATATGTTATCGCCCTTTGTTACTTCACCCACCTAACTTCCTGAATCAAATCAAATGTTTTTATTGCAGAGAACATCTAATGAAGGTTTCCGTAATTTTAACTATGCGTTAACGAGAATCTCTGCAAAGTTAAAAAGCTCGGAACTGTTATTTCAAGGGGAATATGTAGACGATTAGGAGCACAGGGAGAGATTCGTATGAACTGAGATGAAAAAGTGCTCCTCTGGGGGGAAAATTACTTTTTTGTTCAGTTCACTCAAGTAATCAGAAAATGTTGGAAAGAGGAAAAAGTTCTTATTGCACAACTAGCGGAGACAATCAGTTCGTATGGTGATCTTGTGAAATTCCAGATATCACCCAGGTCCACATCGCATAATACTGGAAGTTCTCAGAAACAAATGGAAAATCAGTATTATATCATTATCATAGGATGCAAAGCGTACGAATAGGAAATAATTTGAGTTCACCTCAAATGATCAGTTGGGGAGTACCTCAAGAAACAGTCCTTGGACCACTCCTCTTCATAATCTATATTAATAACTTACTCACCATGCAATGTGCTGGAGAGATAACAAGCTTTGCAGACGATACTGTTGTTTTTCATGAGGGAAGTTGTTTGAAAAATTTCAAAAATAAAATAGGAGGTGATTTTGGAAATATCCTAAACTGGTTCAACAACAAATATCTGACTGTGAATTATGAGAAGACTAAATTCATTTCCTTTGTACCATACCGAAATAACCTTCCACAATTCACCACCTTACAAATACCCAATGGCGAGAAAAGTATCATCCTCAATGACACCGATACTATTAAATATCTGGGGGAAATCTTGGATCCACATATGAGGTGGGATGTACGTGTTTATAACATATCAGCCACTCTGAGACAGCTCATTCATAAATTTGAATATCTAAGAAACATACTATACACCCACCATCTAAATTTTCTATACTATGCATTAGTTGAGAGCCGATTACGATATGGAATCCTTGGATGGGGAGGATTAGCAGAAAGCCACCTGAAAAAGTTGAATGTAATGCAAAAATATTTCATCTAAATCATACATGAAGAAGATTATACTTACCCTTCCAACGATCTGTACAAGGAAGCTTAATGTTTTGATGTGAGACAGATTATCTTTTTTTTTTATAGTTGTTTATCTTTTCAAAAATAGAACAGAATTGAATTTAATGGATCATCGATATTCAACAAGGCAAAAAACAAATCTTAATGTCAAGACGAACATGTCAAAAAAAACTCTGAGACAGCGTGGCCATAAATGCATCGCACCACGGGTTTTCAATTTCTGAAGGTCCTGCTAATGAAGTGCAATTCATTGAAGTTGATGAAAAACAAACTGAAACGTTATATTAATAGTATAGATACTATACTCTACGAACGCGCTACTATAATAAACCAATGACCACTTCCCGCACCGCGGGGTAAGTGGTCACTGGCTCCGAGAATCGTGAGTCCTGAGCAGACGCAACGAACCAAGAATAACGGCCTTCTGCATGCGTCCGGCCAAGATCCCTGCCGCATTATTATTATTTTTATTATTATTATCAAGAATCGCAACTATCTTTTCCAATACAGTGTTGATGACTCATCTATAAAAATCGAGATGCTCATTCACCTGAAAGATGAAGACCCATTATTGAAAACATTATTAGACCTGATAAAAATTAATTTCAACCTCACTGATATGGAAAAGGAAGCCCCATATTCCAGAGGTTTTCATTATATTTATGATTTTATCTATTGACAAATCTATCTCCTATAATTCAAATTACAAGACACTCAGGTTTGAAATATATTTTATGTGAATTTTATCTCTTATTATTTTTTAGGGTGTGTTGTTCCCACTACTTCACATTAATATACCTTATTTGTTTATAGATCTAAATTACCATATTACTCTGAGTTTCGAAATGCACTACAAAAAATGATAATACTTAAATCCGCTTACAACTTCGGTTTCAGCGGATCACCTATATTTATTCATTACAGTGTATGATATTCACAAACTCTATTGGAACTGTTTCATCTATAAATTTCTGATTTGTATGTTATTCTATTCTTATATTACCGTTTTTGGGAAATAAACACATATTATTATTATTATTTCTCGTTTAAACAAATCGAGTCGGGTCCGTACTCCCCACTGCTACGACCCAGTCGGCGAACGCGCTAGTATAATAAACCAATGACCACTTCCCGCACCGCGGGGTAAGTGGTCACTGGCTCCAAGAATCGTGAGTCCTTAGCAGACACAACGAACCAAGAATAACGGCCTTCTGCATGCGTCCGGCCAAGATCCCTGCCGCATTATTATTATTTTTATTATTATTATCAAGAATCGCAACTATCTTTTCCAATACAGTGTTGATGACTCATCTATAAAAATCGAGATGCTCATTTACCTGAAAGATGAAGACCCATTTCAATCTGTTCGAATCCGAAAAGAGAGTCGTAGAAGAAGTGTTTAAAAGTACACTCAAAACATATGTCACATTCAATTCATTTTAATTCATTCAAGATTCACTTGCCGTCCTGGATCACACATAAATACATCTATTCTCAATGAATCCTGGAAGATGCAAAAATAATGAAGATTCGATCATAATTCTGAGAGCATATATCTACTCTCATTGATTTACTATTCGTCATCATTGCTATGATTTCAAATCAAACACTAATGTTCACATTTTTTTAATATTGCTATAGTTATTATGAATTTTCTTTTTTTTTACAAACCGCAATTGTTAGTATGGTGCTACGTGAAGTTTTGATGAATGTATTTTCGTGCAACCGGAAGCGAAACAAACATTCCGCAGCCGCAACAGAGGCCACAAAATGATAGTTTGCGGCCGTTACCCGGTGACGGCCGGCAAAAATGTTCATTTCAAAGAAATCATCCACGAATGTTATATTATTCAGCTGTAACAGTAGTATTTATATCTGGCAAATTTTCAAGTTCAACGCCTTTCGAGAAATGAGTCATTGCATTGATTCCATTATAGAAAAAACTAACATAATTTCACATATCCATTTCAACTCTCAATTCATTTTCTCCGATGTAACATTTGATGGAGGCGCCGGGCATCTATCCCGGTACCTCTTGCGGCTAGAGTATGGAATGATGATTGTATCATATATTGAAAATGAGAGGTCTCACATGAAAATTCATTTTCACATGTTCAAAAACATCAATCTGAAAATGAATTTGGAAATCCAATGATTATAAATAAATCATAGTATTCCAGTTCAACACTTCATTTCAAAGAAATCATTCACGAATATTACATTATTCAGCTGTAACAGTAGTGTTTATATCTGGCGAATTTTCCAGTTCAACGACTTTCGAGAAACCAGTTTGTGACATTGATTTCTTTATGGAATAAACTAACATAATTTCATATATCCATTCCATTCCTCACTTCATTTTCTCCGATGTAACATTTGGTGGAGGTGCCGGCATCGATCCCGGTACCTCTCGCAGCTAGAGTAAAAAATTATGATTGTATCATATTTTGAAAATAGAAGGCTTCAATCAAAAATTTTATTTCATATTGTCAAATTTATCATCATGAAAATGAATTTGGAAATCGAGTGATTATTATTAATTCATAAAGTTTCAGTCAAAAATTTCATTTCAAATAAATCATTCCCGAATGTTACATTATTCAGCTGTAATAGTAGTATTCATATCTGGCGAATTTTCCAGTTCAACGACTTCAGAAAAATCAGTTTGTGACATCGATTTCTTAATGGAACATAATTTCATATATCCATTTCATTCCTCACTTCATTTTCTCCGATGTGACATTTGGTGGAGGTGCCGGCATCGATCCCGGAACCTCCTGCAGCTAGAGTATAAAATGATGATTGTATCATATTGAAAATAAAATATTTCAATTAAAATTGTCAAATTCATCAACATGAAAATGAATTTGGAATTCAAGTGATTATAGTTGATTCATAAATTTTCAGTCAAAAATTTCATTTCAAATAAATCATTCACGAATATTATATTATTCAACTGTAATGATAGCAGTATTCATATCTGGCGAATTCCCAAGTTCAATGCCTTTCCAGAAATCATTTTGTGACATTGATTCCATTATGAAAAAAACTAACATTATTTCACATATCCGTTTCAATTCTCACTTTATTTTCTCCGATGTAACATTTGGTGGAGGCGCCGGGAATATATCCTGGTACCTCCTGCAGCTAGAGTATAAACTGATTGTATCATATATTGAAAATAAATGATTTCAATTAAAAATTATATTCCACATTGTCAAATTTATCAACATGAAAATGAATTTGGAAGTCGAGTGATTATTATTGATTCATAAAGTTTCAGTCAAAAATTTCATTTCGAATAAATCATTCGCGAGTATTATATTATTCAACTGTAATAGTAGTATTCAAATCTGGCAAACTCCCAAGTTCAACGCCTTTCCAGAATTCTGTTTGTGATATTGATTCCATTATGGAATAAACTAACATAATTTCACAAACCATTTCAATTCTCACTTCATTTTCTCCGATGCAACATTTGGTAGAGGCGCCGGGCATCTATCCCGGTACCTCTTGCAGCTAGAGTATGAAATGATGATTGTATCATATTTTGAAAATGAGGGGTCTCAAATAAAAATGTATTCTCACACTTTCAAAATTATCAATCTGAAAATGAATTTGGAAATCGAGTGATTATAAATAATTCATAATATTTCAGTTCAACACTTCATTTCAAAGAAATCATTCACGAATGTTACATTATTCAGCTGTAATTGTAGTATACATATCTGGCAAATTTTTCCAGTCCGATGACTTTCAAAAAATCAGTTTGTGACATTGATTTCTTTATCCGATCTGGAAAGGTCTTTTCCTGCCATTGCTTTCTTTCGTCATAATGTCAGTGTTCTATTCTACTGTGTGATCTCCATCGGCAGTAAGGATGTGTTCTGATAATTTAGAACCACCTATCTGTCTGTTCCTGATGTACATCTTGTGTTCACTCTTTCGCACTTCCTTCCAATGGCCGAGACATTCCACCGACACATTTTTGACCGCACGAACACAGAATTTGATAAATAGAATTTTTTTTTTTTCGTTGTCTTATTTTGTTTGATATGTGTCAGTATTGAAGTATTTGTTGTTTTGAATGTTGTTCTAACATTATCTCTGTTGCCGATCCTTTCTTTCATTTCAGTTTGTGTATGTCTTCATTGTGGACTGTGTTCGGATTTTCAATTTCTGTAAAAGATTGGTATTGAGGAAACCAACTTACCAACCAACCAAGCCTATCGCCTCGAGCCAGCTAGAAAAAATTATTCCGAGACGCGGGGTGCACCGAAGTCGTGATGTTCCTATATATTTTTCATAACAGAGTTAGATTTCCATACTGGAAATCCCGCATAGTGGTTTCAGATGGGATTAATTCCAAATAATATTGTTTCCCAGGAATATATCAGTGAGTTACCGCTCGTTTGATATCATGTGGACCAGCGCTTTGTCCTAATGAATCCATTTGCATATCTTCTGTCATCCGCGTCTACCAAATGATTAGCTGACTGTTGATTCAGTTTCAAACAACCTGTGACACTCACACATCAATTGATGTGCCAGTGCTATATATCATACTAGAGAGACAAACTGATACATCATTCATTGATTAGTGTAAAACATTGTTTGGTTACGGAGAACATGAGTAATTATTCTGTCCGGTGTTAATAGAGGTAATGTGCGAGTTACATTGATCTCAGGATTTCATTAGCGATTTTTATACGTTCGGTGAATCTATCTGTGTGAAAATGGATTGAAAAAGAGATTTTGAATATTTAATCAGAAGTTGACTCCTCAGAATTCTGATCCCATTCTGAGCTCATGAATTCGAGTGTCTTCGACAGTCGATACGGGAGAAAAAAAGAGGAAGGCATTTTTTCGTGTATTCATTTATATAGCAGGATTTCACATCCTCGGTGTGAAAGATTGAATTCCGCCCTTTCACCAAAATTTATTATTCTCTGGTGAATAAAGACATTATTATCATTATATTCATACATTTGGCGGTCCACCAGAAAAAAAATTCCCATGATAGGGATGCACAGATTTATCATACGTACTGCTCAATGAATGGTAGCTAATGTCTATAGAAGAACAAATAATAATAGACATCAGGATTAATGATCAACTACGAAATTTGATTGAAAAATGCCCTGAAAAATGATCTGATCTGAGTCATCAGATGAAAATGACACAATTTCCTAACTACTTTCAAAGGTGGGTGAAATAAATCAATTTCGGCAAAGTTGATGTTATGAATGTGTTGAATTTTGGTCAAAGGTGCAGGTGGTTTATAATTTGTGTTTGAGTGATCAAAATGGAAAAAATATCTATTCCTCACTGAGTAACTATTGATTTCATAACTTATTCTATTATTTGTACAGTAGGTACTTTCCAAATGATTATTAATAATTTTGTGTGAAAAAATTACAGATGAAATTTCTCTTCTATTTTCCAATGAACTAAGGTTATAAACTTTCAAATTCACTTCAAATGTAGAGTAGCTCCTACCTCGGTTAAATTTAAGATTATAAAAGCTGACGAATTTTTTCTTAACCCGTTCCAGCCTTTTTATATATACTTGATATACTTGATATACTTGATTCCATAAAATACTTGCATATTCAAGAGAACTACGAACAAGTGAATTGTGTATTGTGATACAAGAATTGAAAGAGTTGAATGTATTGAATAGAACAGAACATAATTCATTGAGAAATAATCTGTCAAAATTTGGGGATGTGAATGGCATAAACTGAAAATCTATCGT